>BPLR01013948.1:0-302296 GCA_021605095.1 Caerostris extrusa
CATTTTTCATGAAACTTGTAGTGGATGACACTGGATGTTAATACAGTCTTTTTCAAACATTAATTCAGTCATTAAGTGAATTCATTCATTTCAGTTTTTTTAGATTTAAGTTGCTCGTATCTATCAATAGAGAGGGCGACAGATAAACTTTAAAAAAATGAATGAAAATGATTTATAAAGGACTTTTGCAATATAGTGAAAAAAGGAGAATTGACTTAAATTTTTTTATATTGTTATATATTTTTTTAACATTATTTTTATTGCACGGATGAATCGCATAAAAACAATCTAAATAATTTAATGATCACTTTGGAAACTAATTGTTTTAAATACATTTTGTAATGTTGTTGTTTACAAGTTTCAATGCAATTTTTTTTTTTTATGCACCAAAAATAGTTTTATTTTCTTTTTACTGTCGCTGCTGAAAAAAAAATCTTAAAAAATGAGATATATTTAGAGCATTTCTAAAGTTAATTGCTCGCAAAAGTTTGTTGCACTAAACATAAAATATATTTTAAGATAAATTCTAATTGTAATATTTCAAAATTTACAGCTGATATTTATTTCTGTATGAAATATAGAAAATTTTAAAAATATTGAAAATAAAATTAAAAAAAAAAAAACTGAAATGATTTTTAGACTGAAGCTCTCAAGATTTTTGAATGCTATTTTCAGAAGCTTCGTATTTTTTTTATTACAATACAAATAACATTGCGGCAACTTATTCCTGATGTGATATTTAATATTTTTATTATCTATGAAAACGGGCTTATTTCATGATTCTATTTATAAAAATATTTATTTGAACCTAAACGATTTAACAAAGGCATTTAAAGAAAAAAATTACATAAAGACCATCCATACTGAAACACCTGCAAGGTATTTTGGTTAAGTTTTTTATTGACTTTTTGGATGACACACTAATTTACTTTAAAATATTGATAAAATGATTTTTTTAGCGAACTGGTTTTAAGTGATTGAAGAATTGAGTTAGATTGGAGGTATAAAAATTTATTTTGTTTTGTGAGCTTGTATAAAATTTACTGAACAAAATTTTTATTTATTTGTGTAAAAGAAAAAATAAAGTTCACTGAAGGAACAACTGTGCTTTTGTTCATTTTTCATTTTCAACCAATAACAAGTAATATAATTTTTTTAAAGTCAATTCCTACTTTTTTTTGCACTATATTGCAGAAAAGTCCTTTACAAATAAAGTTGAAATTTAGCTTTTACATCTAGAGCCATCTATTAATAGATACATGCAACTTTAATGTAAAAAAAAAACTAAAAATTAATGAATTAAATTTAATGAATGAATTAATATTTGAAAAACTATTAACGTCAAGTGTCATCCACTACCAGTTCAGAAAATTTATCTGAACTTGAGTGGATGAATAACAAGTATTTTACGAACGATTGAAAATGTGAACAAGATATAGGTAGGGAGAGTGTGAGCTAATAGAAGGAAAAAAAAAATAAGATGTTTTCAATAAGGTTGCTTTGATGTGTTAGCTGAATTCTTTAAATAGTACGAAACTCAATGGCAGAAGTGTCTTTTTTCTTTGACAGACTGCACGAGAACCTGAGACCCGTCCAACTGAAGAAGTGATCCTTGGCTACCAGTGCTCCGACCACACGTCCGAATTTCGCTTTCGACCTCAGCCTTTCCTACAAGCTCGGTCACGTCATACACACTACCTCGGAAGGAAAACCGACGCTCGTGGTAAGAGTACTTTCCTTGCCTCAGTTTAGAATATGTTAATTGGAAACCAGCTGCTTTATCTGTATTCTAGAGAGAAAAGTAAAGAGCAGATTAGTCAGACATCCGGAAAGCGAAGCCCAATCGAAACCAGGGCCGGATTTTCCTATAGGCTAAATAAGCTTCAGCTTAGGGCCTCAAGATCAAGTGGGGCCTCATCTTTTTCCGTGAAACATTTTTTATAAAGATTTAGCCTTTATTTATTACCCGTGCCACATTTTTTATAAAGATGAGTACCCATCACAACATGTTTCATTTAACATATTGGTACATATCACAGTAATGATGTATTTTATTATCTCTCATGTAATTTACAAACTTAAAAATAGGAGGGCCTCATAAGTGGAATAGCCTAGGGCCTCTTTTCATCTAAATCCGCCCCTGAATATGGATGTTATGTGAAAGACCTCCGTGGTACATGCTATGTTATGTACCTGCCATTTTTATGTGTGAATGATCTTATTTCAACATACTGATTATTATAAAATAATTTTTCTATGTAATCATCTATGTATCCTCACAACAACATGCATTGTGTGCATTGTACGCTGCTATTATTCACTTAAGAAACTTCAAATGGAGATTGCACATCAATTAGACAGAAATGCACTCATTCAATACATAAGATCGGAATCTTTTTTTAACAATTTGTTTAGATTTGAATATCACAACCCCAGATATCCCCTAATTATGGCCCTTTTAATATGGGAAATTAAGCTGCAAATAATTAGCTTAAATATTGGAAATTTTATTTACTAAAAGTCATTGCGTTTTCAAGGGAATATTTGAAAATAAAAATTGACAATTTTATTCTTTGAATCAATTAAAATAATTTACGTTGAAGTAACTTGAAAGGGTATTACAGGAAGCAAATATAAATCTTGAATATCATTGATGTAGTACATTTTTGTAGATAAGTTTCTGTCTGAAATAAATGTAGATTTAAAGAAATAATAACAAAATGAATTGTCAGAAGGAACGATAGAATCTAAACAAAGTTTTTCAAAAACTAACTAATTAAATAAATAAATATTCCGACATGTACTTACTACCTTTAGAAGATTTCCGCGTGCACCTTTGTTTTGATGTTGTTCCACTGAACAGCAATTTCTTCATTTTGTTTTGAGTAATATGGGCTTTAAAAGATTATGTTGTGGGAACTTTTTGCAATAATTTTTCATTAAAAAAGTGTGCGGATTGTTTTGACTTTATTGATTTGTATAAAAGCATATGAAATTGAATAAAACTATTTATTATAAAATCATATGTACTTATTTATATGAACTCTCTCGTATTAGTAAAAATATGAATTACTCATTTAGTGATAATGAATATAATATTTTCTTAATTTTAATTTTGTCTTCTCCATTTATGTTATTTTTAGCTAATATAAATAACATAACTGGAGAAGATATTATTAAAAAAACTTATTTTTATTATATTTATTACCAATATAGTCTACATATAGAAACTAAACCAGCTCAACATTTATTTTTAGTTCTTTTTAATAATATATTTAAAAATATTTCCATTTTTCACTTTCCTCATCTTCATAAATGCTCCAATAATAGCAGAAATTTTAGATGAAAAGAGGCCCGAGGCTATTTCACTTATGAGGCGCTTTCACCTCCCATTTTAAGTTTGGAAATTACTTATTACGTTTGTTTATTATTCATATGTGTAGAATTTCTCCTTCTTTTCGACTCAGTGTTTTAGTGTTTACTGTTTTAGAATAGTGTCATTCTAATTTTGCTAACAATTTGAATGTAGGTCCCACTTGATCTTTGAGGTCTTAGGCTGAAGCCTAGTTAGCCTATAGGAAAATCCGACCCTGGGTACTCTCAACGAAGGCTGCAAAAATTTCTCGTGAAATAGATGAAAGTCGAGATCTTTTAAAAAATAGTATTAGTTTTAGGTACAAGATCATTCAGTAGTAATATGCAATTCAATATTCTGCTTTATTGGACTTAATGCTTAATAGAAGAAAGTACTTCGGTGTCTGATTGCCTCTTCTCTTGCTTGCTAATCTTACACAGGGCCGGATTTTCCTATAGGCTAACTAGGCTTCAGCCTAGGGCCTTAAGATCACGAGGTGCCTCATATTATCCGTGCCACATTTTTATAAAGATTTAGCCTTTATTTATTGATCATGCTCCATTTTATATAAATATTTAGCCTTTATTTATTGATCATGCTCCATTTTATATAAAGATTAGTACCCATCACAACATGTTTTCATTTAACATATTGATCTAGATCGCAGCAATGATGTATTTCATTATCTCTCGTGTAAATGTACGAACTTAAAATGGAATAGGCTAAGGCCTCTTTTCATCTAAATCCGTCCCCTAGTAGCATGTGCCTGAAGATTAACCGATTCCACGTGTTAATTTTTAATTACATTGGAAAAGTAATTATTTTGGCCCATTGCATAATTGTTTTTATCTCTCTCTTCCCAGTTCTGCTCCACCCGCAAAGGCGTCGTACAAACGGCGTGCATCCTAACTCAGTCGTCGCACTTCGTCAGACACTCAGCTCACAAGCAGACGCTCATTGAAGCTGCCAACACCACGCACGACACCAAACTTAGAGGTAAGGGTCTTTGGGTTTCTTTGCTTAAATTGTGTGGGTTTCGAATTTCTGCTAGGTCCTTAGTTCGGAATTTTTAAAGATATAAATCCACATAATTTTAAAGACTTTGGACGTAATTAAATATTTTTTATGTGTAGTGATTAAGAATGGATTTTTGCAGCAGATTTTACGAAAATGTGTTTCTCCAAAATTTTTCAAAGGAACATCTAATGTGCGCCACTGTCATTACAAAAAACAAGTCCATTTTTTGAGTGATAAAAGATATAAATAATTATCTATTTTTTTAATTTATTCGAATATATTTATAATTCTGAACATAATTATTAATTTTTGAAGTAATAGTTGATATTGGAACATTGCTATCTGAATTAATGACAGTTGCCAATAGCACTTTCTTAATTCTCAAAAGCCAATATTATGAATACTGAACTGTAAAATAATTTCTCTCTCTCTCTCTATAAAAGACTGAAATTGAATTTATTCAAAATCTGAAGTGCCGCTGAGATTAAACTCTATGAGCCTCTATCACAGTCTCTATAAATATCATTTTACGGATATTAAAGCTGTATTAAACTTTGAATTGGTCCGTCTACTCAAATGGCTCCCAAAATAGTGCCCTGAAAGCGTCTCCATACTTTTGTATACGAAAATATTTTGAAGTACATTCGTGCCTGTACGCTGTTATGGACAACGGCCAGCACCTCGATATCCATGGACTCATTGCGCTTATCATAGGAAATTTTCCGCGTCATGCACTGAATGTGCGGAGTGAACCAGATTTTACAATGTGAATTCAATGTTGCAAACTTATAGAAACACTTCGTTAAAAATTTCTTAAAGATAAACGGTATTTGGATTTGGAATTGAAGTGCATATTTGTGCTGTAATGTAAAGTATGGTGATTATATTCTCATGGTAAGGCGAAGATAATCACAATTTTTTTAGACGAAGTCACTAAGTGTATCGAATGATCTTTAGTTAATTATTTGTTGGCAAAGTTACATTATAATTCTTTAAAGATGAGTGCTTGAATCCTAACTGAAATAAAGCGACGCATATCCATTTCAAACTGGATTAAAAATATTTCAATTAAAAAAATACTTGAAAAGAAAAAGTAACAAAAGAGTGAGGTAATGAAAATGTTTTGTTTTTAACAATTTTTTTTTAATCTCTAATATGTCACCTGAAAATAAAGTATTGTCTCTAAAAAAAGAGGCAATAATGGTGAGTCCATGGGAAGAATTTTAATCTGCACGGAAGTCGATTGTATATATTTAGTTAAAAATTTATTACAATAGGCGCTGAGGTCGATGACATAATTATTTTAAAGAAGGGCTGTTGAAGGATTTAATTCTTTTAATGCTGTTGTTCGTTAAATTTGAGGCATCAGTTGTTAACTGTTTGTGGCATTCGTTGTGTGTGCTATGCCACGAACAGTCCAATGCGATGAGGCGAATGTGGTATAATTTTTAGGACATACTATTGTGTCCAAAAAGTAAGACCCATTTTCAATTTAAAATTCCTGGGGCTTATGGAATTTCAATTTCTTTTTCTTTTTAAGTTGATGGCACTGTCCTTGACATCTGTGTGAAATTTGACGTCAAAATATTCATTAGTGTTTGAGTTACGCTTGGCTTTTGTGGTTTTTTCTGGCTATTCCCCAAACTCAAAAGACCACTCGGGGACACCGTTTTGAGTCGATTGAAGAGATTCAACGTGAATCGGCGCGTCCCTGCCGATGACTTTTTAGCATACATTGAGGATTGAAAAAAAAAAAAACGTTGGCATAAGTGCATTGTGTCCGGTGGGGATTACTTTGAAGGCGATGAAATAATGGAAGAATAAATAAAGAGTTTTTGAGAACAAAAATAATTGGTCTTACTTTTTGGGTACAGCAGTATAAGAAAAACAAGGACAACTTGACTGTCGACAATCTTTCACAATGACCATTAGGTTTACTGCAAGCAGTGATTGTAACAGAATCGAATTGCATCTTTCCTATACTCTTAGTTACCACAGATTCACGAGTACATAGTAAAACCTCTTTTCACATTTACAGAGTGCTTGTTGAGCGGCATCGGATTTCATCACGCGGACTCAGCTTGCAGGACAGGAGACTAATGGAGCAGTTGTTCGTCAGTATTTGTCTGCAGGTGCTCAGTTAGTACTTCTTTTTTTTTTTGTCTTATTTTTCACAGAAGGGTGGACAATGCCATTGTCATTGAGGGGATTTTCCTATAGGCTAACTAGGCTTCAGCCTACAGCCCCAAGATCAAGAAGGCCAACATTCAAATTGTTAGCAAAATTAGAATTGCACTACTCTAAAAACAGTGAACATTAAAACACTGAATTGAAAATAAGGAGAAATTCTACACATTCTTCTTCTTGTTTCTTTGTTAATGTTGCTATTACAAGTACTCTAGTTATTATTACAAGTACTCTATAAGGTGCTGAGAATAAATGTCCAAATAAGTGTTCTCGACTTTTTTTTTGGGATTTATTATTCGTGCCACATTTTTATAAAGATGAGTACCCATCACATGTTTCATTTAACATATTGATATATATCACAGTAATGATGCATTTTATTACCTCTCGTGTCATTTACAAACTTTAAAATAGGAGGTGAAAGGGCCTCCTAAGTGGAATAGCCTAGGGCCTCTTTTCCTCTAAATCGGCCCTGGTCATTGTATTCAACATTGTCAGTCATTATGATGTATCAATGGTAAAACAATACACATGACAGTGTTTCTCAACTTGTAGATGCTTATGTCCAATGTGTTTGAAGATAAAAATCCCTATTCCTTAGATAAAACAAAAAGCTAGTAGAACATTAAAAAAATGTTGAAAATTCTTCAGATGCTTGTTTGAAATCTTAAATATCTTTAATAGTTCATCTAAAGAAGATGTATAATAATTTCTTTCCCTGTTTAATCATAAATGAATAAAGAGTTAATGAGAAATAGCATAAAGGGTAAACAGATAATAATTCTCATTTTTTTTTGGTATTTTATCAAAATTTAAAAACAAGGATTGTCTTAATTTTGAAAATTTTAAAAGAATCAGATTTTTAAGTTAAAAGCATTTGAATAGTCAAATTTTTTCTGCAAAATCAACTTAAAAATCAAAGAAATCATCCAGAAGATCCAAATTCTTTGTAAGTGAGGCTGTTGTTAAAAAGTTTTGAGAATATTTTTCTAAAGGAAATGATCTCGTTTAATGATACTTAATTATGTTAACAAAGAAAACTTTATGTATACTTTTGATACTAAAATTTTTTTGAATAATGAAAACTGTTAGTTAGTTACATTTTAAATTATAGAATGAAAAATAACCATGTTATGCAAATGATGAACTCAAGCTGATTATGATTCGTAGAATTAAGAACAATTATTAGGACAAAAAAATGAACCAAGTTTTTTTAAAAACTTTTTATATATATAAAAATTATTTTAAGAAAAGTTTATATTGTAAATATACTAACTTCCAATTATTCTTCAATAATCTAATAGTTGAATATAGTTATATATAATATTGAAGAATTGCACGAAATTCATGGTGTAAGAAGGGTTAGTATTTTCTTAAAGGAATTGAACTAAGTTTCTACTACAATTTTTGACGAATGTCGCAGGGTTAATATTTTGAGCTTCCATGTTTCTCTATAGATTAGAATTAAATTTTTTTTTATTTCCAATGGTTGGGGTACATCAAACAGAATAGCATATCACAATAAGATTTGGTTTGGTTTCTCACTCTACGGTCATCTTGTGCACACGAGGGCTAAACAGACCTTGACCTATGGCTTAAAGTGGATTCCGAACCACTACAAACATCCCTGGTGCCACCGGGACTCGAACCCGAAACCTGTAGTACTGAGTACCAGAGTGCTAGTCACTCTGCCATCAGGCCCCCTATCACACTATTAAAGTACTCACTATTAAATTACTCACTAAAGTATCATACTATTAAATTACTCGCTAAGAAAAAGTAAAAACAGAAGTAACAACAAGAATAGAAACATCAAAAGTTCAGATGATTGGAGGTTATCGCTCCATAAAGCTCTTTGTTCCCCAATATCTGGATGCCTCAGCTTCTCCATGAAGGGTACCGCAGGAAGTCTATCTAAATTCACATTTGTGTTACATAATGGGTACGTAGCCACTGCAAGTATACCAATACGGTTAAGATGGGCGACAAAGCAATCATGTCCTGTTGATAGACGGAACAAAGGATTACAATTATATAGTTAATTAAAAACAATTTTCAGGGTGTCAATTGTCAGAGTGTCTAGCGCTCTGGAACTCGGTGCTACAGGTTTCGGGTTCGTGTCCCGGAGGTGCCATGGAAGTTTATAGTGGTTCGGAATCCATTTTGAGCCATAGGTCCCGGTCTTCTAAGACTGTAAGAGCGTCAAGGAGCCAAAGTCAGACTTCTATCTATGGGTGCTCCATCAGAACAGAAGCTGGGGCAGCTTCTTCCCCCTTCCCTCCATCCCTGAGTAGACTACTCACGGGATGCCCCTCCCGCACTGCAGGACACCGAGGATATGTCAACAACAACAACAAACAATTTTCAGACTGACAGTTTTATCAACCTCATTCTTGTTGTAGATAGGGGAATTTTTGCCTCTTCTGCTGAATATTAACTCATTTGGTATACCAGCCCTCAGACCGTTCTAGTTTCATTATTTCTCACATGTCTGTAGAGATCACTGATATTTTTGATGCACTGATATTTGTTGCAGTTTCCACAAGCACGTTGGCGATGGGCGTGAACTTTCCCGCTCATCTGGTGGTGGTGAAGTCGACTGAGCAGTACGTGGGCGGTGCCTACAAGGAGTACTCGGAGACGCAGATGCTGCAGATGATTGGCAGGGCAGGAAGACCACAGGTCAGTCAGTACCCATGCTTATATATGCACTCTATACACCATATAACAATATTTCTCAAATTATTATCTGGAGCATCTACACCATAAAAATGGATAATAGAGAGTTTTTGCATAACGTTTTTATCGTCCGATATTTTCTTCTTCCTAGCGCGCATGCTCATAGGAAACATTGTATCTATTGCCTTATTGCGCATGCGTATCTGTAATACTGCACTACTGAGCTATTCCTATGAGCATGCGCGCTGGGACGAAGAAAATATCGGATGATAAAAACGTTATGCAAAAACTCTCTATTATCTTAGCGCCTCCAACATAAATCCATTTCAATAACTCCTCCATTTTTATAGAGTTATGTATCAACGTATATAACTCTAGTATCTCAAGTATATATCAACGTTAAAATTATGGGGAAACAAGTGTAAGGTTTAACTATAATTAGATGGACGGGAGAGGTCGCCACTGTGACCAGTATTGTGTAAACTGGTTGAACTAGTAAGTACAAGCGGTTAGATTTTGAGACGACGAGGGAGAACTCTAGGAGCGTCTGAGGGAGACACGGTCAGGGACCGTATGTGATGTGTTTACGATTTTTAAGTATAAAATAGAACTGATAGTGTAGAAGAGGCCCAGGGTGCCATGTGTATTATTCTGTGTAAATTATTGTTAATATTGTAAATAAATTAATATAAAGAGAAAGAGTAGTGTTTCATCCACCAGACGCCTACAACACTAAACCACCTGACACAATTAGTCGCTAGCAGGCGACAAAACAAGTTAGCACCCTTAAAACCCACATCGCCAAGGCACTTCTGATTATCTTTAATCGACACTTTTCTTGGCTGCTCTTCGCTAGTAATTTGAGCCTGCGACGGAATTATTTTAAAAGGATTGGTATACATCATCATTTACTGTTGAACCTTTTTAATAGTTGGTAAGTAAGGCATAACACTTGCCCATCGAAATGGACAAAGAGGCTTAGGAGGTTGTGATAATCCTTTTTAAAGCAAACTTGGACATAAGGAATTATTGCTGACCATTACTCAGTCAATAAACACAGCTTGTAAATTTTCATCCTATTCACGTGGCACATTCGAAACGAATTTTTGGTCATCTATTCACAAAATTCTGTGTCAATATTCTGAGGAAAAAAATGAAATTGTTTTGATAAACTTCATTTGAAATGGATTAAAGAATTTATTTATATTAAATAGGTAAATTTTAGAATTGTATAACTAATTTCCATCTGTAAAAATTATCCTAAATTTTTACTGATAACATTTTGATCAATTGTAATGAGTGGAACTTCTTAATTCCACTTGCTTTTAAAATGTGTTGTAGTCTAGATTATTAACTGTAATTATATTTAAATTTTATATTCTTAATAATAATTTTTATTCATTTTAAATTACATTTTAGTCATTTAATTTTTAATGTACCCATGATAATAATTATTAAGAAAAATGTATTATCATACAAGAAAAACAACAGTAAAATAAGGACTGTTTCAGAAATGAAAATATTTTGAATGTTGGTATTTTATTTAGCTTCAAATCAATGAGGAATAAATTTAGTTAATAGTTTTAGTTTAGTTATAGCTAATAGTTTAAATAGCTTTGTACCTTTATTAAAAAACTGCTACCTTTGTTTTCCGAAAAGGACATACCAAACCTCAGTGATTATGTATTTTATTCTAGCATCAGTGCATAAATTTTTTTAATAATCATTATTTACGACATAATAGTCTTATCATTAAGTTTTTAAAGTATTTTATAACTAAATTTTATATTTTTTAAATAAATGTTGTTTTATCTCCAAATATTTTTTATAGTTTGATTCCACTGCAACAGCTGTGATAATGACAAAAAATAAATTAAAGGTAATAATGTTTTAGATTTTACTTATTTTAGAAATGCATAATATTTTTATTTTTTCAAATATGTTTTTTTTTTGGTAAATTAATATTTTAAGAAGAATTCTTTTGATTCAGCTTTATTGAATCACTGCAAAATTAAAAAATTTAATGTTCATCCTACGCAAACAGGGTAATTTTACGAGAAAAAGGATAGAGGCGAGTGTAAGGTTTTTAAATTGAAAAAAATTTAAATTAATTTAAGAGCAAATATTTTAATTGAAAAGCAAATTGTTGTGATAGTTTTTGTCAATGTTTAAATTTTTATTGAATTTTAATTCAGATTTTTATCAGAGGGGAAGAGTTCTAAATCGAGAATCAAAGTCGGTATTAAATCCGACTCCCGACTCATTTATAAAATATTCTGGGAATTCTTCAAGTTATAATGGTGATTACCAAACATAGAATTTACAATCGTCAAAAGAATGATAAAAAAAATCAACATGGTAATCATCAAACCTTACCACGGAGTGTCATTTTTATGGAAACCCTATTAACACATCCAAGATTTGGCAGAAAATTGGCATCTAGGGCAGGAAGAAGGCAGGGAATTTATATAAAAATGGATCATTTGGTTGCTAATTCCAACTTTGTCATTAAAATGTACAATTTTCATTTTTATGTATTAAGCTATTCTATAATACTTTGATATCTGTTAATTTATTATTATTATTTTTATGGGATATACATTTTTGTAAGAAAATTTAGAGTACAAGGATGTGTTTTAAGTGAATACAAATGTTACACTTTTAAAGGTTTTGTTAGTGCAAAAACGGTAAAAGTTGAATTCTGTAAAAATGCATGAATTTATTAAGCAACATTTTCTGAATTCAT
This sequence comes from Caerostris extrusa, assembly GCA_021605095.1. Lineage (NCBI taxonomy): Eukaryota > Metazoa > Arthropoda > Arachnida > Araneae > Araneidae > Caerostris > Caerostris extrusa. The sequence continues at coordinate 11,985 of BPLR01013948.1, forward strand.
TGGAAAAGATCCTGGATGGATTAAGTTATGGTAAGGAGCCAAGAGTCTGAAGTTAGGAATATGTATAAAAATGCACTGCTGAATGTCTACAAATGGTAAAAGTAGTTTTCGGATGTTGCATGGGTGTAATAATAATAGAGATATAATTATGATTCATCAAAAGTTTCCTTCACTTTTGATTAAAACTGCAAGAAATTGGTAATCGTTTATTAGCCGATAGTATGGTGTAAAACAACACTGAATTTCCATCTGTTCTCCAATTTCGCTCTTCACAACAGTGCAAAAAGGAACGTAAGATCGAAGTCGATAAAAAATTAACGCAGTTCTAACTTCGCCCATGGATGATGGTGGGAAACATTTCAAGCGGAGGTGAATCTTTAAACTTTTCAGCCGTATTTGAAGGAAATATATATATGTTTCAGAATGCACATGAAATACGTTAATTTAACCCTAGATTTTAATGATATATTGACAAATAAGAGATAAATGTTGCGGTATCTTTTTCGGTGTGATTTCATTTAAGTCACTGAGTAGGCCAAAAGAAGTTATCAATGAAATACTAATTATGCTAGAAGATATTAAATATGTAGTGATATAAAAACTAAAAGGGTAAAAGAAACAGAAGGAATTAGAGAAGAAATTATGAACATCACGCATTTAAATAAAATACTTTACAAGGTTTAGAATGTAATTTAATTTTTTATCTAATTCGAATTCAAAAATAACAAAGCAATTAAAAATATAAGTGTCTTAAAAGGAATTTTTATATCTTATTGGGGGAAGGGTTTCATACGCGAGATTGCATGTAGTTGCATGCAGGGGGGTAAACTGTTTTGCATTAAAATGATAGGATCCTTGTAAAAAGGGAAACAAAACATAATGTCGAACATATGTCTAGTGATAAACTCGAAGCGTAAAATTTTTCTGTGGTGAAAATTCCTTAAGCGCAGGTCGAATTTCCGGTCTATGCCATTCATGCCTTTCACAGACAAATGCTCCTATTGAAATTAATTGGAGGTGCTGATACAGAAACAATCGAGGATTACAATTGTAATTTGCCATGAAAATTTCGCAAGTTGTCGTTGGAAAAAGCTGCGTAATTCGAAAAATAAAATTCACTATTAAAATTGCTGGTTAGTGTTCTCCGCTATCGATCATTTCATATGCTTACAGAATTAAAACAAATATATTTGCAAAATTTTTAATCTAATTTTTTTTATAAAGTTTTCTCATATGAAAACAATTAAAATAATAATAAAAAGATATTATATCTGAAATATGAAAAAAAAAAAAGAACAAATAATATTTAAAACACCGAGCTACAAAAATTTTGGTTATCACTTTATTGTTTTATCAACAAAACATTAAGAGCTTACGATTAACGCTTAAATGAATGAGGCACGAGGTTCAAATACGACGGCGGCATTGTTGTAGTCAATGCTTTCGGAAAAGAGGAGATTCGAGATGACTCTTGTGTGTAAAGCTTCTCGCATTGATAAACAATTCGATAAGTTTTTCATTCTTATTTACAAACGTTATCTTTGTATGCTGATTTTCATGCTTCCTAGGTTTTTTCTTGCGAAATTATTGTATGATTTTAAATAATATAGAAATTAAAATTATTAAATAATACATCAATGTTGTACATCGTTGTAAGGGGCAGATTTGATAACATTATGTCATATGTGTTGGTGATTTATACCAAAAGTTCATTAAAATTAATCCTTGTTACTTTACTGTACAATAAAATCGAAGTCAATACTAAATGAGAGTTATTCAGAACTTTTTCTTTAATTCATGAGTTTTTTTACAAAATTGCAGGCTAAATATGAAAATCTGGTGAATGGAAAACAGCTTGTAGAAAGCAGGTAAATAATTTGTTATCAATATTGAATTTAACACAAAGAAATATTAAAATAAAGTAAATAATTATAATACAATATATTTATAATTAGTAAATAATTGCTTTATGGGTAAGAGGGGTAGATGGTTTAATATTATTGCTGAAACGTAAAACTTAGAAATGGTTAATTTTCAAATGTTGTTACCGACTTCACTAGGAGGAGAGTTGTATTCTATGATGATTATCTTCCGAAAGAAACAATGAACTTGGCCCTTGGTGTATTAAAGTTGGATAATCCAACTTTTCAGGTACAATGGAGCAAGATTCAAGATTTTAGTACTAACCATTCTATTTTGCCTGAGTTATTGACTCCTCATACTAATTTCTTTTCATTTATAACTCACGTGAGTTTCGTAGTTTACACGTATTTATTGATGTTATGTATTTACCTAAATTTCAGTCTACTTCACTTGAATCAAACTATAGATGGTTTGTTTGACAGAATCGAACTCTTCTTAAGACAATTTTAGACAACAAGCAATGGAATGTGGTTTCCTAAATCTAATTTTTTGTGTTATTATGACACAAGATGAACCGCCATTGGGCAGTGAAACAAAATTCTGTCTGATAAGCAGCTGCTAGATAATCTTGTAGAATTGGAAGTACTTAGTGCATACTGACAAGAGAATTGGAATTCGCTTGTATTACGAAAGTGATCTTACTTCTTTTTCAATTCCTTCTATTAGCTCAAATTCACTCTCCCTACATATATCTTGTTCACATTTTCAATCGTTCATAAAATACTTTTACTCATCCACTCGAGTTCAAATACCTTTTTTTGAACTTGTAGTGGACGACACTGGACGTTAATACAGTTTTTCAAATATTAATTCATTCATTAAATTTAATTAATTAATTTTAGTTTTTTTTTTTTAAGATTTAAGTTGTACGCACCAATAGATGGCGCCAGAAGAACTTAAAAAAATGAATGATAATTATTTATAAAGGACTTTCTGCAATAGAGTGAAAAAAAAAGTAGGAATTGACTTACAATTTTTTTATATTACTTGTTTTTTCTCTTGCAGCCTCCACAAGCACATGACCGAGCATCTGAACGCCGAGGTGACGCTGGGCACCATAACAGACATCTCCATTGCCATGGAGTGGCTCAAGGGCTACGTTTCTCTATCAGAGAGTTTTTAAGAACCCCAAGCATTATGGTGAGGTCTTTCTCTAACGCGCAACCATCCTACCCAGGAATGTTAATCCATGGACCCAGTGTCCATGGATTAACATCCGACAGAAGACAGTTCAGTAGATCGCAGTTTTAACTTATTCAATTCCTTCTATTAGCTCTCACTCTCCCTGTATATATCTTGATCAAATTTTCAATCGTTCCTAAAATACTTTTTATTCATCAACTCAAGTACAAATGCATTTTTTTTTGAACTTGTAGTAGATGACACTGGATGCTAATACTGTTTTTTTCAAATATTAATTCAATAATTCAATTTAATTAATTAATTTTACATTTAAGTTGCCTATATCTACCAATAGATGGCACCACATAAATTTAAAAAAAATGAATGAAAATTATTTATAAAATACTTTCTGCAATAGAGTGAAAAAAAGTAGGAATTGACTTTTAAAATGTTTTGTTTTTATATTACTTGTATTTCGTTCTTGTTGGTGAAGTTTATAGAAAGTTCAGCAAAACTACATATATGTGTCTTCCTGGTTGACGTAACATTCATTACAAAGAAAAATTTGTTATTTACACTTTCTCATATTTATTCCAACGTACATGCATGTCTTACAATTTAACATTATGACTTAATGAGCACGCATGCAAATGGAATAGATAATGTAGATGTCTATTGCCTCAATAACTCGTATGTGGACCTGCATTTACACTACATGCCATGTACTCTACTTCGCAAGACAGGAATCTATAGACATCTGAGATTAACATGCTCACATAAGAAAGATGTAGATTTCTCTATAATTAATACTGTTATTCGTTTGTTTTTATATCAATTTGCAATTAACAACACAAGTTATAGCTAACATCCAAACCAGAGCCTGTTTATTTTTACGTTGCTTTACTAGAAAATGCCTTTAGAATTACTGATTATTATTATTATTTGCTTCTGAATATTTAAATTTAAAAACTTTTTCTAAACTTTTTTCATAATTCATTAGCCCGTTTCCTACTAAGAAATCAATTTGTCATAACTGCAAAATCTGTTAAAAAATATCATCAATATAAAGAAATAAAAAAAAAAAATTTGAATTCATAAGAAATATGAGAGGAAAATTTGAATTCATTAATTTAGTTCACAACTGCAATGCTTTGAACAATTAATCACCTTCGAAAGAGTTTCATTTTTTTTTAATTCAATGGGAGATGATGTTTTTCTTCATATGTAAAAATTAAAGCACTCATTTACATTTAAAAAAAAAAAGACTAAAAGTAGAAATAGTTGAACATCATAAAAAATTAGACTGAAGAAATTTTATTTACATGCGTTCATTCACGGCTGTAATTTCTTAAAGATTTCATTTCATTCATTTTTTTATTTAATTTTTCTGTCGTTGACATTTTTGCCTTGAAGATTCCCTGAGCACAGAGCGAAAATCTGCCACTAACTGTAGAAGATACGAAAATTAAATATGCTGTGTAAAAGATAAAATCTATTTTCTTCACCTACAATGTGGGCTGAATTTGCCTTTTCATTTTTTTTATAGGAATCAACATGGATTTGTCTAAGGAAAAGATTGAAAGAAAACTCCAAGGTAAATATTTGTAGCGGGCCTATGACTTCACTTGGATAGTAACATGTGGGCTGAAATGTTCGTAGGCTGACATATAGATGGCGCTATTAGTATTAAATCCCTATAATTTTCAGTTAGCCGTAACCTTCAAAAGACACGTGTATAAATTTGACAGCTGTTGCACTATTAGTATGTGATTTATAGCATTTTTAGTGTTCATCACGTGCAGTCCACACAGTCAACTGTCGATTGGACTCCGGTGTGAAATGATGGAGCCATGTTTCATCCATTGTCCCATATCGACGCAAAAATTTGGGTTTATTACGATTGAACAGCTCTAAACGCTGCTTAGAATCATGAATACGTTGTTGTTTTCGGTCGATTGTGAGCTTTCGCATATCCAAATATTCATTCATGATATGTTCAACATATCGTGAATATGATATGTTGAACGATATGCTCCTTTGATATCTTTAGGGTCTCAGCTATCTAAATCAACTTCACTTTACGGTTATCAGAAATTATTTTGTGGACTTTTTTTGATATTTTCGTCGGTAACAGCCTCTTTGGGGTGTCCACTGCGTGCAACATCCTCGGTGCTCATTTCTCCTCGTTTAAATTTAGTAAACCACATCTCTACGGTTGATTTTCCAGGGGCAAAGTCCGAATAATGTTTATCAAGCCAAGCCTTGGCTTCAATAGTATTTTTTTTTTTTTGCCAAAAAGCGGCCATTTTTATCCATTTTTCCAAACTAACAGAAGTTGCTTCACTAAAAATGCTATAACTCACATACTAGTAGTGCAACAGCTGTCAAATTTATACACGTGTCTTTTGAAGGTAGGGCGGACTAAAAATCATATGGATTTAATACTAATAGCCCCATCTATGTGTTAGCCTACGAACTTTTCAGCCGACCTGTTACGCTGACATTCATTTCTTCACGTGGATCGTTAGCTAATATTAATTTCTTTCACTTAAATTCTTTAGATATGTGCATTAAAGAGCTGAATGGCCTCAGGAAATACAAACTCATCTACATGGATGATGATAGCTTTTATCTTCGACCTACAGGTAACACCGGCATTTATTTGTATAATAATAATCAAACGAAGCGTCAATTACACATTGTAATTTCTAAAAATGTTAGTCTTGAACTCATAATACTTGTATACTGAGGACCAGATTTTCTTATAGGCTAACTAGGCTTCCGCCTAGGGCCTCTAGATCAAGAGGGGCCTACATTCAAATAGTTAGCAAAATTAGAATGACACTATTCTAAAAACAGTAAACACTACAACACTGAATCTAAAAATAAGGAGAAATTCTACACATAGGACTCACAAACAAACATAAAAATGAATCGGTTAAGATCAACGCGTTCGGCTCATTGGGTCTGTTCGCTTGTATAGACTAGATTGCACCAAAGTAGAGTTCACACGTTCACTGATTGCTATATTTTTATAGAGATAAGTACCCATTACAACATGTTTCATTTAACATATTGATATATATCACAGTAATGATGTACTTTCTTACCTCTCATATAATTTACAAACTTAAAAATGGGAGGTGAAAGGGTCCCCTTTTCATCTAAACCCGGCCCTGCTCATAGTAAATTAATAATAGACTCGCAGTTTTCCCTGGTGTATAGAATATAGGACTTTGGAATTCAGAGATTTCAATTCAAAATTTGCTAAACGAAAGACTCATTGTCGATGTTGGATATGGTTGGGATAAATCTGAGGGCTGAATTATCCTGATTTTTGGCTTGAAAAGGAGGATGTGAAACCCAAATGGTTTTCAAATTGTGGGGTTCAATCCTGGGGTTTTCAAATTGTGCAGTTGTAAATTTGTGGGGCATTACGGACAACGAGTTAAATTTTCTACATCATTGCCATTTTGGATAATTTAATAAAAGTCACATTTGTCCTTAGATAGAAGATCCGGGTTCAAAATAATTATACTACAGGACACTAACTAAACTTGTAGAGATTTAATAAATGAGTAGTTTAAAAACTAAAAACACGCTTTTAGAGTTAATCAATCTAAAAAGTAAAAAATAATTGTTAACATAAGAATAAAATGACTGACGAGAAAAGGAATGTCACTGTTCTAAAGCGTGGGGTGCTCTATATCAATCGTTATAATTTTTCACCAGTTTCATTCCGAAATGCAGAGTTAGTTTAAAAATGTCATACAAAACACCTCACGCTTTTAGAACAGTGACATTCATTTTCTCGTCAGTACTTTCATTCTTACGTTAACAATTATTTTTTACTTTTTAGATTGATTAATTCTAAAAGTGTGTTTTTTAGTTTTTTTAAACTACTAATTTATTTACTTTTAGTTTGATTAACTCTAAAAGCATGTTTTTAGTGTTTTTAAACTATAATATTTAATTGAGAACCCGGTACGGAGGACTGGTTCTTACAATAATTTAATTGTGAGTAAAACAAAGGCTAAATGCGAGTATGTCGAGCCAGCCAAGATTCGAATAGGGAATCTCCCTAATCAGGCGCTTTATCCCTTGTGCCGCTGTCCTACGTAGGTTTGAATATCCGAAAGATGTCTGTAAATGTTTCTTTGCAGCTTATATAGTGTGTATGAGGAGAAGCAGATCTCCAGGGGAAAAAGTGTTGCGCCGATCAAGATGACTTTTCAAAGGCTGTGTGTTTTAATCACTCATCCTGGCGAACTAAATCGTGATGAGATAATAAACGTTTCAAAATATTTTAGTGTCGTCGGTCCTTGATAAGTCTACAACGTTTAAATTAAACCGGATCGCTTAAAGTAGGGCAAAAATCGAGCCCAAAGAGTCAGTTACATACATACATACATACAAACAAACATACAGGTGAAACTAATAAAAGCGTATTAAAAGGAGCAAGCGAAAATGTACTCCCAATAAACTCTTATCAAACATGCGTCCGATTTACAAAAATTCTTATTTGTAGCGTGAAACGGCACGATAGCACAACGGCACAAATACCCAACTGATATATTCCATCATTGAGTAACGGAAGAAAAGAACGTCAATAGAGTGTTTTGCATACCGTATTTTGGACGTCCGCTAGCATTTTTCTCCTTAGCGCGCATAATCATAGGAAACATTATCACAGATACGCATGCGCAATTTCCTATGAGCATGCATGGTAGGGAGAAAAAGTTAGCTGACGTCCAAAATACGGTATGCAAAAAAACACTCTATTATCTAATTGCATAACTTTTTCCTAGTCCATAGTTTGACAACTAGACTGTTACTACAGGTAAATTATCGAACTATAGACTAAGTATTCCAAATTATTATACAGTTTTCTATCGCTTTCAAAATTAAAAAAAAATAATAAACAATGGTGGAAAAGCATTATAAGTGGCATTTAAAAAAAAAGATAATATAATTTTATGTACAAGTTTTTAATTTCTTTTCATGAGAAAAAAATTCTGCTTGTACAAGGAAAAAAAGAAAGAGAAATTACTAACTTGGGATTAAAATGTGATCACATTGGATATTAAAGGCGAATTTGTTGCCTACATATGCCCTGCTTCAAAATATACACATGAGCGTCCTCTGAAAAATAAGAATAAAATGATAAAATATGTGATGTGCATAATTATAAATACATTAAAGCATTAAGCAATGGGATAACATCGTAGTATAATTAACAGGCGGGCTGAAAAGTTCGTAGGCTGACACATAGATGGCACTACTAGTATTAAATCCATACGAGTTTTAGTTAGCCCTAACCTTCAAAAGACATGTGTATAAATTTGACAGCTGTTGCACTATTAGTATGTGAATTATAGAATTTGAACTGACCATATGTTGCCTCGAAACTCAGGTCCCCGTGGACAGGGGAAGTCAACAATAATAAATAACAAAAAATTGGATAGTTATTCAGAAGATTATTTTGAGTATTTTTCTTTTTTTTTACAGATACAGGGAGACTGATGGCCAAGTACTATCTAGCTTTCGAAACGATGAAGAGCTTTTCACTTTTAACAGGAAATGAAAATTTGCCAGAATTGGTAATTTAAAAATTTTGATTTTTAGGAAACAAACATTTTTTAAACTTTTTAAAAAGAAGGAAAGGAATAAGTACTTAAAAGAAGGATTTATTTTCAGGTACTGTTTTTTACATATCATTCAAGGAATGATAAAAATTAGACTATAAAAGTCCTATAAACAAATTTTTTCATAGATGTGTCAATAATTAGGGTAAAAAGATTAAAATAACTCACTTTTGTATAATTCTAGCTATTCGTATTAAAGTGAAACTTAATACTTAACGCATTTTTGTGGATGATATTGTTACAATACACGATTTACATCGAGATTAATTTTAAATTAAAAACCCCTCAGAAGAAGGATTATATCTACGAACAATCAGTTTTAGAACGATAAAGTCAGTACCATTATTTGCAGAAAAATCTTTTCTTGGAATGCCAGAAGTCAGGGACTATTTTCTTCCCAACTGTCTGGAAATATTCCAACTATAAGGAATCGCCTTAATGAAAACTTTTGAAGTCAAATTATTATTTAGTTCAACTGTTAATGTGTTAGAGTTAGAATTAGTTAGTGAAAAACAATGTCAAAAAATATTGAAGAGCATTTTAGATGAAGCAGTACGGATTATCCTTGTTGGTACACAGTAGAGAATTCAGTGCAGCCCTTACGCTCAAAAGTTTGGAGACCACTGTTCTATGCTATGCTTTTATGCATTTTTTGCGATATGTTCCCTTTCTAAATAACAAAACTAATTCAGTTCGCCTCTTATATAACTCTACGACTTACCGCGCCATCTTTTTTTCTCCTTTGCGTTTTAAAATATAGTTGTAAACTACCCAGTGAAATATCCGGATGCTTATTTCTTTAAAGACATCTAATTTGGATTTCTCTGTAATTATTCCATATTTTTAATACGCTTTTATTAGTTTCACCTGTATGCATGTTTGTTTGTAACTGACTCTTTGGGCTCGATTTTTTGCCCTACTTTAAGCGATCCGATTTCATTTAAACGTTGTAGACTTATCAAGGACCGACGACACTAAAATAGTTTGATAAGTTTATTATCTCATCATGATTAGGATTAGTGATTTTATTTTAAGTTATGAAGAGCAATTTAACCCATGTAGAATAAAAGAACCCAAGACATTCAAACCTACGTGGGACAGTGGCACAACGGATAACGCGCCTGACGACGGATCCTGGCTGGCTCGAGCTATTCGCATTTAGCCTTTGTTTTACTCACAATTAAATTATTGTGAGAACTATAGTTCCAGTCCTCCGTACCGCACCTCATTTAAATATTATAGTTTAAAAACACGCTTTTAGAGTTAATCAAACTAAAAAGTAAAAATAACTTATAGTTTAAAAACACTAAAAAACACGCTTTTACAGTTAATCAGTCTAAAAAGTGAAAAATAATTGTTAACACGAGAATAAAATGACTGACGTGAAAATGAATGTCCCTGTTCTAAAAGCGTGGGGTGCTCGATATCAATCGTTATAATTTTTCACTAGTTTCATTCCGAAATGCAGAGTTAGTTGTCATACGAAGCATCCCACGCTTTTAGAGCAGTGACATTCATTTTCACGTCAGTCATTTAATTCTCATGTTAACAATTATTTTTCACTTTTTAGATTGATTCACTCTAAAAGCGTGTTTTTTAGTGTTTTTAAACTATAATTTATTTAAAATTATTTTGTCGTGCTTTTACTGCGAATATAAATGTCGGTTCCTTTCAGCTGGCATTGGTGTCTTCCAGTAAGGGAATTCGAGGACGTCCAACTGAGAGTGAACGAAAAGAAATCCTTAAATGATTTGAACAAGAACAAAACTTCATCCATTCGGTAATTATGCTTCCTGGATTGCAGATGCAATTAATCTTCTGTAGTAGCCGTATGGTAACAGGATTTAATTTTTATTTAACAAACAATATGAAGCTACTACTGTGTCCAAAAAGTAAGACCCATTTTCCATTTAAAATTCTCCCGGGGCTTATGGAATTTCAATTTTTTTCTTTTTCAGGTTGCTGGCACTGTCCTTGACATCTGTGTGAAATGTGCCGTCAAAATAGCGTTTGAGTGACGCTTGCCTTTGTGAGACGCTCAAACTGATTCCGGCGATTTTTGAAATGTATGATTCAAAATTGTTCATTCATTTGAGCAAAGAACTTGCATTCAATTTTGTTTGCGGAAACGTATAGAACGTTGCAGCAGGCATTCGGCGAGCATTCCTATATTGGAAAGAAATGATTACAAGTGGTATAAACAGTTCGTAAACATAAACTTGCAAACAGTCGATTTACAATTAGAGACCTTGCTGATGATGTTGGAATTTCAAAAGCATCGTTCAGCTCCATTTTGAGCCTCAAACACGTGAAATCTCGATTGGTACCGAAAACACTGAAAGCGCCATCTCGCACTGCATTGATTCTTCGTGGCTTTTTTCGCCTAAAATGAAACCCATATCGTTCCAGAACCACCGTATTTACACCGTGCGACTTCTTCCTAAATTCGCCTTCTTCCTAAATTCTTCTTCCTAAAGTCCTTCTCCTTCCGACTATTTCCTAAATTCAAAAGACCACTCCGGGGACACCGTTTTGCGTCGGTTGAAGAGTTTCAACGTGAATCGGCGCTCCCTTTGAAGGACGTCTCAGTCAATGAATTTTTAACATGCATTGAGGAATGGAAAAAAAGTTGATATAAGTGCATTGTGTCCAGAGGGGGGATTACTTTGAAGCCGATGTAATAAATTTGTAAGAATGAATAAAGAGTTTTTGAAAAAAAAAAGCATTGGTGTTACTTTCTGGGCCCAGTAGTATTTCTTTTAAAATTTCAATCAAAGCGAACTTATAATTGATATAAAATTTTGAATATTTTTATTATTAAAATAGAATTGAATTAATTTTCACGTATACTATTATTAACCATTTCTAAAAGAATATGCAAAGGATTGTCTTCAGGAATCGCCTTAAGAAATGTTATGAAATTTAAATACTTATTAAGATTAAATGCATTTAATATTTAAAGTTTTAAAATCTTTAAGCATTTTTTCCCCCTTTACTTTTAGATTTCCTCTTCAAGGTAAAATCAAGACAAGAGCAATGAAAGTAAATTGGTAATATTGAGTCTTTTACTATTTAAAATAAATATTTATTTATTTATTATTTTTTTTTTTTTTTTTTGCCATTTTTGCTGAATAGTTTTCTATATTTATACCCAACATTCGCTAATTAATCATAGTAAGATTTCTAGAAGTATAAAGGTAATTAATAAAATTCAATTTATTATATTAAATGATTTTCATCATCATTGGCGCAACAGACCAGTGTGGGCCAAGGCCGTCTACCTACTGGTAGATTTCGAGTCGAGAAATGCTTTTCTTTTTACGGGGTAGGGTTGTCAGCTCTACGCCCAACGCTCACCAGTCATATAAGACCACGTTTTTATATTTTTCGCATTTCATATTAATCCTTCTTCAATTTTTTAAATTTTTGACATTTAGTTCAGTTCTTGTATGAATTTTCCCCATTGTTCAGCTTCTGTACCTCCAAAAGTGAATTATGCAAAACTTTCCCGCCTCCATCGTGCGTCCTTTCCTTTCACCCGCATCATTCCCAAACTGTATAGGGGCAACTCAGCTCTAGGCACAGTGATGTGGTGTGGTGTAGTAGTAGTAGTAGTCATATAAGACCGGGACCTACTGCTTAAAGTGGATTCCGAACCACTACAAACATCCATGGCACCGCCTGGACTCGAACCCTAAACCTGTGGTACCGAGCGCCAGATTAAATGATTTTATTTTTAGTAAAATGATTAGAAATTTCTGGATAAAAATGGAGAATTTTATATTTTTTAAAGCATTTTGTCCCCAAACGTAGCAATCTCATATACCTGTAATCTTTTACATACCCCACCAAACCTCTGAATTTTCAACACTCGTTTAATGGTTGAAAATGACCAACTGTAAATGTGATAGGATTACTTACGTTGTATACTTGCCAACAAGTCTAACTGTTTCTCAAGAAAGTCACCATAACGTACGCCAACGGTGATTAGGTCCGACTCGTGACAACGTGCAGGCTAGAGGGCAAGTCGAATCCGCTGGCGGCATTGTTGTAGTCTCTGCTTTCAAAAACGCGGAGACTTGATGGCGATTGTGACAATATGTGTGCGTCTCTCGTCGACAGTAAACATTCCTGATGGAAGTTTTCAGGTTTTCCTCTCATACGGTAAGCAAATTTGTCCTCTCCTCATCAGCATCGGTTCATGAGATACATAAGAGGTACATGAAACCTTCCGATGTTTAACGAAACGAAAAATCCTTGCATTGTACAATTATACATACAACATACGATCTTCTGAGAAAATTAACCATTTTATAAATATGTCGTATTTAGATGTTAGATGTGTTCTTGAAATCCTATAAACATTAACATTAACATATAAGAATTAACACTTAACATGTGTTTATTGGGAGATTTATTAGGAAAAATTCGCTTTTTCTTATTTTTCTATGATTAAAATCTTTTATTTAAATAAGAAAATTTTTCATTTCTGTACAGTTTTAACTGTTTTTACTTCTATTTGATTAGACTATTTCTGAATTTTAAGGCTCATATACTCATAGGAATGTCAAAAGGGAATTCATTTATTGCAGCAATAAAATTGGTGAAACATTTGTAATAATATAACCGCGCGGAAAAAAAAGAGATTCAAGAAAATGCACATGAGTTTAAATTTTTATTGTTCATTTCTGAAAAGAACATCGATGTTAATATATCCTTGAAAACCGTAATAAAAATTCAGTGATTTTTTTTATATTTTAGAACATATTTTCAACTTTTATGGGCTAAAATTCATTGTTCCACTCAAATCAATATTCTGCACATCGCAGTTTTATATGAATTGGAAAATTGTTGACATGTATGCCAGGGCCACAGATGCCACTCCGGAATATTATTACAAATGCGTAGAATGAAATTGAAAACATACTAATGAATTAAAACATTAATATTTAAAAAAAAGGCAACTATATATGCATTATTAATAGCACTTATAAGTGCATAGTGATAGCATGATTTTAATGAATGATTGCTACTGATGAGTTAGTAAATAATTTATTACTTATAGTAAGTCCAGCCTTGAATAGCGTGGAGTTCGGTAAACAGCCGGTTTAGCGGTAGAAACGGACGAATGAATTACTTGTTGGAGGCATTAGCCAGATAGAGTCGCCGCACATCTGCTTTGGAAGAAAAACAATATAAAACATTTTTTTAAAGTCAATTCCTACTTTTTTTCACTCTATTGCAGAAAGTTCTTTATAAATAAATTTCATTCATTTTTTAAGTTTATCTGGCGCCCTCTATTGGTAGATAGATGCAACTTAAATCTAAAAAAAACTAAAACCAATTAATTAAATTTAATTACTGCATTAATATTTGAAAAAGCTGTAATAACATCCAGTGTCATCCACTGCAAGTTCAAAAAAATATATTTGAACTTGAGGGGCTGAATAAAAAGTCGATTGAAAATTTGAACAAGATATACACTCAAGAGCAAAACATTATGACCACCCCTACATTTTGCAATAAACTCGCCTGGATGACGTGGAAGGCACGTGATCAGTGGAAGTGGTATTTAACTGGTATTAAGGGGTGGTATTAATCCATGCCAAGGCGGGTTGAAGCTGTGTTGCGCGCCAAAGGTGGGCCAACTCGTTATTGACAGGTGGTCATAATGTTTTGGCTCTTGAGTGTATATAGGGAGAGTGTGAGCTAATAGAAGGAATTGAAAAATATAATACTGAGTGTAGAATTTTTTATCTAGTTTTCCTTTTAATAATGTATCATCTAACATTTTAATGATTGAATATTAAAACTCTTTCTATTGAAAATTCCCATGATGCCTACTTGGCCACTCGTCAAGCAATTCGTGGTCGTACTCCATGTACTACACTGTTTTGTTCACAGATGGCTAGTGACAGTATAATTTCAAAATCTGATAAAAGAAATCATAGTATATTTTCTATTGGCAATTCGTCCTACAATTCATATCACTAGAAATTATAAATATGTGAGATTAAAGGGGCCTGATGGTCGAGTGGCTAGCGCTCGGTACCACAGGGTTTCGGGTCCCGGAGGTGCCATGGATGTTTGTAGTGGGTCGGAATCCACTTTAAACCGCAGATCCCTGTCTAACGTGATCGTAGAGCGTTGCGGGGGTGGTATTACCCGCGTCCGTAGCTTATCTTCGAGCTAAACTCACGCCCTAGGTAGTGCTAAGGGAGTAACGCCGGTGCAGCGCTTGCCTTAAAACATAAAAAACAACTGTTTAGGTGTTTGCCAGCTGCATTAGAAAAATAAAACATGAGAGATGATATGATGAATGCAAAAATGAGCGCTACATATTATTAGAAACGCATTGAATTTAAAGGTAAAGAATTATTTCTCCTCTGAATTTTTTTAGCCAAGACGCAATGCAGTCCCCGAACCTCATTTTAAACTGTACCCTGAAGTAAGCGGACTTCAGAAGATGTGTTTCTGTCTCAATAACAAAATGAAAGGAAACATCTCGTTTTCCCAAATTTCATTCTATTATATTATTCCTCATTTTCCAGAACTTTATTCCCTTATTATTCCATAGAATTTTCAACAAAAGGATGAACATAGTGTCGTTCCAACAAGGTAAAATTTGCATAGCAGAATAAGAAAGAAAAGATAAATGGATTTATTTGGTAGGTAATATGTGGTTAAAAGACTCATTTTTCAGAGAACTTTCGTTTAACATTTTTTACACTATTTAAAATAATTTTACTGTTACACCGAATTCCTCAGTTTGAATTTCTAGGTATGCAGTGCAGTAGCTTATTTTTGTTTTCCTAATACGAACACATCTAGGTTTCTAAGTGGCAGCAGTGTTTGTTGGCCCTTCGCTTTTGGTGTATGTTCGGTGGGTACAGGGGGAGGGTACCACAGATGTCACCACAACTTGGAACACTCCTAGTCTGGGAGTTCACATTTCATATTGATTTCTTAAACCTAATAGGCCGAATTCCAGCCCACCACATATTACTATAGGGGCTTGAATGGCTAGCGCTCTGACCATCTGGCGTTCTCTAGCACTCTGCCTCCGGGACTCGAACTCGAACCCATAGGTTTCGGGTTCGAGTCCCGGCGATATACCATGGAGGTTTGTAGTGGTTTAAACCGTAGGTCCCGGTCTAAACCACTACAAACACCCGGTATAATGTGATCGTAGAGCGTTGTGGGAGTATTGTTACTCCGCGTCCGTAGTTTATCTCTAAGCTACACGCACCTGCAGGATAGTGCTAAGCGAGTAACGTCGGTGCAGTGCTACCCTTAAGGTATCAAAGACAACTGTCTAAGTGTTTGCCAGCCGCATTAGAACAAAAAAAAAAATATTACTATAGTGTATGAGCCTGCAGTAATTTGTGGCGGATGGTAATGCCCTATATTGTAACACTAGAATTTTTAGCATTTTAATAGAATTCCTAATTAAGTCTACATTTTTTTAAAAAATAGTTTAATCCAAGCAACATTTGGATGCCTGCCTATTTTGGAGGCGGCTTTCAATCAAGACATCGCCAAAATATTCCGAAGTGGCGTGCGCGTCACTCAGTGTAAGTTCCTGTTTCATTGTTTCATATTTGATCCTTAAAACTTCTTACTCAGAATGTTCTATTTAAAAAATATCCTTCATTCAATTCCTTCTATCAGCTCACACTCTCCCTATATATATCTTGTTCAAATTTTCAGTCGTTCATAAAACACTTTTTTTTTTATTCATCCACTCCAGTTCAAATACATTTTTGAAACTTGTAGTGGACGACACTGGATGTGAATACAGTTTTTTCAAATATTAATTCATTCATTGAATTTAATTAATTAGTTTTAGGGGTTTTTTTTAGATTTAAGTTGCATGTATCTACCAATAGATTGCGCCAAATGTAAGAGGAATATATATATAAATATGAGGAATATTTATAAAGAACTTTCTGCATTAGAGTGAAAAAAAAGTAGGAACTGACTTAAATTTTTTTTTATATTACCTGTTTTATATAAGGATTTGTTTATAACATCCTTCGTAATTCGAAAAGTTTTCGATGGCTGCTCTATCCGTGTTAAAAAAAAGAGAGAGAGAGAAAAAATGTTGTGAACATTGTTTTGATTTCCTTTAAAACAATGAATGTAAATCTACTGAATCGTCCTATTTTAAAAAGTATCCTATTCTCTTAATATGGAGCTTTTAACATAAACATTAGGAATAATGAGCCTCTCAAAAATCAATAACATGATACTTTGAACCCTGTTATGTCTACAGAACTCGACACTCATTGCAGTACCAGCTATTTAGGCGTAGATTAATCTTTTAGTAAGTGATTTTCTGACAAAGTGCCATGCCATATCATTGTGTGCTAACGAAAATATTTTTTAATATTTATTTTTATTTAATATCGATTCCTTCATAAATTGTTTAATCATAATAAATTTTCACATGAAAAACTATCGTGATCGACTTTTGCATAAGAAATATTAGCTGCGATCTGACAAAGGCAAAGGTTATGTATTTGTGATAGGCTACTTCTTTGTTGATTGTGAAGCATGTTTAATATCTAGTACTACATAAGATAGTATTATGAAATAAATAAATAAATAAAATAAATACATCTTCAATATGTGACTTAATAAGCAAATAATTATGTACTGTATTTGCTATTTATGAATTATTCCGTGTTTTATGTAAATTAGCAGTTATGATCTATTAAAAACTGTTTAAAATCGATTTGTAGGACACTGCAATATTAGGTGTCGTTTTGAATGCCCAGATATTGAAATAAAAGAATGATGGCAAATCTTTGCAAGAAATATTCTTTAATTTATGGAGGGCTACAAAAAAGTAAAAAAACAAAAAAAATAAATAAATAAAAGCACAAAGAAAAGTTATATAATTTAAAGAACTACTTATTCAATAAAAGAAAAGTAATTATTTACATACTTAGAATATAATTTCGTAAGGGTGATTTTTGTGTGTCGTAAAATGATAGGTTTACACACTTAAAACAAGTAATATAAAAAAAAATTAAGTCAATTCCTACTTTTTTTCGCTTCATTGCAGAAAGTCCTTACAAATAATTTTCATTCATTTTTTTAAGTTTATTTGGTGCTATCTATTGGTAGATATAGGCAACTTAAATCTAAAAAAAAATAAAATGAATGAATTAAATTTATTGAATGAATTAATGCTTGAAAAAAACTGTATCAACATCAAGTGTCATCCACTACAAGTTCAAAAAAATGTATTTGAACTGGAGTGGATGAATAAAAATGTTTTATGAACGATTGAAAATGTGAACAAGTTATATATAGGGAGAGTGTGAACTAATAGAAGGAATTGAAAAAAAACACACAAAAGAAACGATATATAATTTTAAGAACTACTCATTGAATAAAAAAGCAACTATTTACGTAATTACAACATATTTTCGTAAGGGTGATTTTTTGTCTGTGTCTTAAAATGATAGGTTTACACATTTTAAAAAAGAGTATGCCTGTTATCTCTTTCTAGGTTTTGGCGGACTGCCTGTCATTGGACACCAAAGGCTTCTCCGTGCTCCATCATGCCACCGTGCTCGCCAAGTGCTTCAAGGCTCGACTCTGGGAGAATTCCAAACATGTATCCAGGCAGCTGGACAAGATAGGTATCTGTATTGGGCAGACCTCTTTGAAAATTCACAATCTATTGCGAACAATCGCTTTTTTTAGTGCAGCAAAAACGTTGCTCGGGAATAGCAAGTCTATAGATGGGTATACCCAGGGCTGGATTTAGATCAAAAGAGGCCCTAGACTATTCGATCTCGAGGCCCTTTCACCTCCCAATTTTTAAGTTCGTAAATTACTTATTATGTTTTTGTTTATGAGTCATATGTGTAGAATTTCTCCCTTATTTTTGATTCAGTGTTTACTGTTTTTAGAATAGTGTCACCTAATTTTGCTAACAATTTGAATGCAGGCCCCACTCGGATCTTTGGAGGTCCTTAGGCTGAAGCCTAGTGAGCCTATGGGAAAATCCGGCCCTGGATATACCTGTGGGAGAGACCTTTTATTTTTTAAACTGCCCCCTCGCATTGAAATCTTTCTAAAGATGATTCGAAAAAAAAAAAAAAAAAGAACTCTGAGCATTTGATGCGTGAAGATCGCTCTTACTTTTTTCTAGCAAATGCTAGGGTTGAACTAGTTGGCGTCGATTCCGATTATGGCATGGTGAACTTTTTTTCAATAGCTTCAACAATTTTGTGTTTAATTCATAACAAGGTGAAAATAATTTTAATATAACTATGAGAGGGGGATATATATTAGGGAGATAATCGTGAAGTTTTTAATATAGATTTAAGACTTAAGATTTCTAATGCTACAAATTATTGAATACTCGATAGTATCTGTTGTAGAAATATGTTATCATTCTAGTAATTTTTAAACTAATTAGTTTGATACTGAGCAATAGCATGTTTTAAATCTTAAGTGTTTGATTTTGGGACAGAGTTCAAAAGGAAGTCTCAAATCAGGTAACAAGAAATACATGACTTTCCATCGTTATTGACGATGGATTATTCAGTGAAGCACATCAAATGTGCGGATTATTTAATAAAATAAGACACAGAACTAATTTCTAATATTTATGTAGCATAAAGTATAAGTGTACTTTACTTTACAAAAAATGTTTTCAAAAAGGAAGAAAAAAATTAAATTTAAAAAACATTTCAGACTTCGAAGAAATGCAGAATTCCATTTTCTGCATCTTTCAATAAAGCGTTAAAGAAATACATTATTCAATGTTTTGTAACTTAATAAAAACTTATATAAAAACTAAAATATGACCTGACACTTCAATCAACAACACGTTTTAATTTACTAGGTAATTTTTGTTCAGAAGATGGAAAAACTCAAATATGGAAAAAAAAAAATACCTCCAATCAATAAGTTCAAATATTTATGCAATAAGGAAATTAGATCTACAAAAAAAATTTATTCACCTATTTATATTAAACTTAATTTTCAAAAACAACTGAAATAATTACAAAAATAAAAAGGTATTAAACTGAATGCACACACAAAAGAAGTAAAAGTAATAAAAGTCAATGATTCAATACGATTTTAAGATATGAAAAAAAGAGCAGAGAATTAAACAATAAATAAATAAACAATAGTTGTTAAGCCATTAGCGAAAACGAAGTTCTAAATATTCTTTATTTATTTGACAAAAATTATTTTTCGAAAGGTATGCAACAACTTCATAGTTTTTTTATTTATCAAATTTATTTTATATAAAAATATTATTTTTTAAACAAAACCTTTTTTTCCATAATTTGTTTTTTCATATGATTATTTTTATGAATATTTTCGACAGGTGTGGCTCCTATCTACATCACTGGTGAACGCTGGCATCACTTCATTTTGAAAGTATATCCAACACAAATCCCAGAGAACTAGAATTAGTGAGATTTCTTTTTATATTCTATTTAACAAAAATTGGCTTTAAAAAATGTTCAGATGTTTACATATGAAATTAACAAGTGGTAAGAGAACAAAATGAGTAGATGTGTATCTACTTGCTCGCTATGCTTTGAATTGTGCTCAAGATATTATTTTTTATATTGAAGATTTAAAAATTATTGTATTAAATTAATTCATATGAAGCCTTTTCCATGAAAGTTCTTTTTGTATCCATTTTCAGATCATAGTTCTAAACTGAAATAGTGTTACAATATATAGAAATTTTGTCCATCGCCCACGATTAGAATAATACAATTTTCTGTAAACCCAGAAACAAGTTGTGGTAGTCCAATGCCAAACTATTGCATAGGAATTCACAGATTAAAAATCTGCTAAAATAATTAAAAAAACGAATAGATTCGATGGTGATTGTGTGTGTGGATTATGGGAAAGTCCCGAGTCATTTATTCTGTTTTGTAGAAATTTTGCAAATTTTCATCCATATAATAATAGTCAATTCTACCTTATGTTCTCCCAGAAGGCATTATTTCATTACTTCCTCCTCCACCTATCCTATTGATTGATTGTTTTTGCCACAAGTTATAGCGATGTGAAAAAACAACAATAACATCCTTTTAAAATGATAACAATTTTGTTGAATCGATTATATCGTGACAAATAACATGAATTTTTAAATCGTAAGAAGGGTACTTAAAGAAAAATTCTTTCACGCTCCAAGTTGCAGCTATACGGATTGATATTTGTTGAAGTTTAAAAAATAAATACTGTTGACGCCTGCTAGCGACTAGTTGCGTCAGCTGGTTTTGTGTTGTAGGCGTCTGGCGGATGGAAACACTACAATCTCTTTTTTATATTAATTTATTTACAATATTAACAATAGTTTACATACAATATTTTAGTACACATGGCACCCTGTGCCTCTTCTACAAAATCACTTCTGTTTTATACTTAAAAATCGTAAACACTTCACATTCATCACATACGGTCCCTGACCTTGTTTCTTACTCAGACGCTCTAGTGTTCTGCCTCGTCATCTCAAAAATCTAACCGCTCGTACTTATCAGTTCACACAGTACTGGTCACAGTGGCAACCTCTCGCACGTATCTAATTATAGTTAAACCTTACAATACAGTTTTATGTTACTTCAAAATTTTTCAGTGTTTTTTATTATTCTATCATTAAAAATAACAACTCCACAGTTTTTGCAATTGTCGCAATTTGTATTAATAGAATTTTGTTATAATTTGTATAATATAGTACTTAAAATCCTATTCAGCTTTGACTGGTATCGATAGAAAAGACAAAGCATGGTGAAAGAATAAATGACGTAGTCTATCGGGCATTTCTCCTCACCAGTGCAATTCAAAATGGTACAATGATATGGTTAACTAAATGAATGTTCTCTGGTCGCTTCAGACATTGCGCTACAGAAGAACCCCAGAAAGCCATTTCGTTTCTGTTTTTAACCATTTCTAGTGTCGCTCATCTGATACAATATTAATAAGTAGGGTTTTATTGCTAAAATGCATTGAAGTTGCAAGGCATTAAAACAAAGGTCATTAGAATTTATCTTGTTCCATTAACTTGCTTATAATTTTAATAAAGAAATAAAAAACGTTGCAAAACTTATTAGTGCGTGTTTTATTGTGTTTTTCTGAAAGATTTGTTTTCCCCCAGATTCTTAACCGCAATCCGCCTTTTGGTTCTGTACTAGTAGACAGTGTACGTCACCTACCAGGCTACCAGGTTCATGCCGAACAGGTGAGTCCTCTTAATGTATTTCTTGGCTATGTTGTGCAAACGCTTTTTATATTTGTTGTCTTCTGAATAGCGACTAATTGTGTCAGGTGGTGTAGGCGTCCAATTTGTTGTCGCTATCCAGCGAAATACTTCAATACCCTGTACCACTTTTTCAATATCAATTCTAAGTAGAATCGTAAGCATATCTAATACGGTCCCTGACCGTCTTAATCTCTCAGACGCTCTTAGCGTTCTCCTCGTCGTTTCAAAACCTAACCGCATGTACTTACCAGTTCACACAGTTATGGTAACAGGGGCGACCTGTCACAACAATCTAGTTATAGTTAAATATTACATATTACATGTCAATTAATTATTCAAAAAGTAAGAGAAAAAAATCAGAAAAATTGTTATTCTTAAATTTTTTATTCTTTGAAGTCTAATAATGTTTGCCCAAATGCACAGGTGACATATCTGATAGATCAAAACGAGATAGCAGAATAAGAAACTTTTATTTGTTAGCTATAATTTCCAAAAAGAGTAAAAAGGAATTTCCTTTAGCTGTACGAATTCTAACAAACCGATACACTGTGAGTAACAGACTGCATGAAAGAGATTTGTAGGCAAGAAAACCAGCAACGTGTTTCCCATTATGGCTGTAAAGTATGGTAAAACAGAAAGCACTGTGGATTTTGGTTTTGAAACGGAGTTCTCTATAATTTTCGCTTTTTTATAGTTACTACAGATGTATTACCATCAACAAGCAGCGAATAAGATGCATAATATTCTAAAATCATCGATACAAAAACGGTGAAATCAGGGTGTTTACACTGCTGAATGCTTCCTAATCTATAAACAAAGTTTTTTAAGGGCTGCTAATAGTTAACAACTTTTTTTTTTCTCTCATCGCTAATAATATTCTTGCCCATCATGCCAAAAAATAATATCAATATTGAGATCGAAGGAATTTTTTATGATGGAAATGAGGTGAAATGAATGAACCAAACAGCCAAAGCACATTACTCATTTAATGCTCTTTAAAAAACACAAATTATCCATTGCGCATGTACTTTATTAGCAAAAGGCCTTTTGGGCAGTCTAGTCCAAAGTAAGAGAAATTGCAGGAAAACTTACATTTAAGCCAGGGAGAATCTTCAAGATCTTGATAATATTATCTATATATCACATGTCAGTTTCTAACAAATTTGTTCAAGTTATTTCTCGAAAATGCACTTTATTTCAGAAATGTACTACTCTGTATGAAAAGAGGATAATTTAGGGCCCAAAAAACAAATAAAGTCTCGTTATCTTATTTGATTTTTATTTATTTGCACAGTTATACCTTTAATTTTTTCCCATTTGTATATTATAACTATTATACTCATTAATTTAAATGATTTTAGTGAAAAATTTAAACGATGCTATATTTCTATGAAAACCCAATGACAGGAAAATCTACTTTGAACTACTAACTTTAACTTACTAAGGAAACAATGATTATTGAAAAATTTGGACTTGTCATTAGAGTTTTTGCATAACGTTTTTATCATCCGATATTTTTTTCTTCCTATTGCGCATGCTCATAAGAAACATTGTACCTATTGCGCATGCTTATCTGTAATACTGCACTACTGAGCTATTCCTATGAGCATGCGCGATAGGAAGAAAATATCGGACGATAAAGAAACGTTATGCAAAAACTCTACTATTTGCCTTGTTGTAACTTATCATATCTCCTTAAGGCGAAGCGTTGTTGAGATCTTGAAGTCAAAAACCGATATTTAGATTTGATTGATGTTGGTATTTTATTTTTAATGTTTTTCATTTGTGCTTCCGTCAATTTATTTGTTGCTTAAAAATTCCTGTTTTCCTGTGCAGTCGTTCGGTACGAAGGGCGATGGAGCTGCCATACGCATCAGCGTTGTCTTGGAGAACGGGGCAGATCTCAGGAGACGAGGACAACCAGAGACACGCACGGCTGCACCTTGCTGGTCGGGGATGAAGACAACGAAATTCTCATAGCGAAGAAGATAAGGTGAGAATTTTGGAAGTGTAATAGATGCATTTAAAAGCACCGGGCGTCTGTTTACTTATTCAAATTAACTGTCAGTTATTAACAGGTCGGATTTAGATGAAAAGAGGCCCTTTCACCCCCATTTTTAGGTTTGTAAATGACAAGAGAGATAATAAAACGCATCATTACTGTGATATATATCAATATGTTAAATGAAACATGTTGTGATGGTTACTCATCTTTATAAAAAATGGGGCACGGATAATAAATAAAAAAAAGGACGAGAACACTTATTTGGACGTTTATTCTCAGCACCCTGTAGAATATTTGTAGCAATAATTGATCAAACATAACACACAACATTTACAGAGAAACGAAATTCAAATAATAAAAATCTTTGCCCACGAAAGTAAAATATGCAATAAAAATTATCCTATTCTCTATTCTAATTAAATTAAATATATTCAATACATTGAAGATGAAAGCAAATTCAATTCAGATAAATATATTTCATAATAATTCGCATTTAAAGTTGAAGTATGAATTATTATGAATTTTAAGTTTTAAACGCGTTGATCTTAACCAACACATTTTTATGTTTGTTTATGAGTCATATGTGTAGAATTTCTCCTTATTTTCTATTCAGTGTTTACTGTTTTTAGAATAGTGTGATTCTAATTTTGCTAACAATTTGAATGCAGGCCCCACTCGATCTTGAGGCCCTAGGCCAAAGCCTAGTTCGCCTATAGGAAAATTCGGACCTAGTTATTATTGACTTGTAAGTCCCGTGATATTAGATCTCTCTTGAACGATTGAGGTGACAAAACGAGCATCGATATATTCTTTTTTCCATTTTTCTTTTCAATTGGTAAACAGTCTACACGAAAGGTGTTTAATACAAGCTACTGTGAATACGGCCCAACATAGTATCATAAACTTCCATATGAATATTGAAACTTCAATACGACTTTTATGTACATTATGACTTTTAAAAATATGCAATCATCGTAAACATTTTTTGAAGCCTTTTTTATATTTGTTAGAAATATATTTGTCGCAGCAAAGTTATCTTTCAGAAAGAAAAGCCATGCAGTCTTTTATTTCAATGGAACTTGACGCGGATGGATGCACTTTTGAAGAACAACGCAGATTACATTTCTACGTTTTCTGTATGAAATATATCACAAATAATAATATTTTTTTTTCTTTAAATACTTATCTACTCTGCATATTTCCTTTTTTTTAAACTTTTAACCCAAAGAAATCAGACATTGAATTGAGACATTCCCACCCCCTCTTTTTACGATAGTGTTACGAAACTCGTAATAATTGTATACTCGTAAATAATTTTCAATTAATTGGAAGTTTTTATGGTTAAATTGTTTAAATCATCCTAATTATTGTGTTGAATGTATTTTCTAGTAAAAGTTCCCAAATGCATACCGTACAGGACAAAAGATTAAAATTATAGACAACGTAAACTAATCGACAGAATTCACGAGGTGTTAGATTAATAAAACTTCCACGAAATAACTAAAAATATTCGAATAACTCAAAAAAAAAACCCACACGAAACAACGATTAACTTGGAATGTACCTCGCTGGAAAGAAATCATCCTAGAATTCTGCGAACAACTGTAGAAACGCTTTAGTTAGCTTATCTACTTCTCGTGCATTGGTAATTACCTCTGCTACTTAAGGCTCGTTCCCACCGAGGCGTGAGGCGTTTAAGAGTGAAGAGTTGACCCATCACTAGCCTCACCCGTTCGCCTGAAACCGGGTTGAAATCCACCGCTTCGAGTTGACCCACTTTCAACTCGAAGTGGAACTGCACTATGCTATTTCTGACGTTTCTTGCCTGCCACGTGAATCTTCAGCGCTTTACGCCTCAGTGGGAATGAGCCTTTAATCAACCATTACTCTTCCGAATCACTTGTATTGATCATTTAAGAATCACATCAATACAACTATTTCTTTGGAAGTAATTTCTGCGTTTAAAGGAATACATACACAAAGAAGTGAGACGAGTCCAACTGAAAAATTCTTTACGATACGTATAATGCATTGAACAGTGTCAACACACTTGTAAGTTTGAAAATTTACAAACTGCCTTTAGAATTCGTGTAATTCATATGGGTTCCTAAATAATGTTTGTTTTCTTCAAATGAAGCCCCTAAACCGGAGATGTTCTGTTGAGGCCCGATACATCATATTCCCATTTTACTTGAAAAATAATTATATTTTGAAATAAATAAGGATAGTTCATAAAAATATAGTTAATGGTTATTAATATTTAAACAGGAATCCCTTTCTTGCTTTGGTTTCATAGAAAAAGTAAACATTTAAGTATTAGAAAAATATTTTATTCAGTGTTTTCTATTATATTGTGGACTAAAAGATCAGATCCTTTGTCAGTAACGATATGGCACATACGCAGGATATCTACCCATGTAGATTTTTTTTCGTCTCTACGATATTTATAACCAAAAGCATGTTCCATAGTAAAATTGCGTGGCATAAAGTAGCTGTTATTGATGCTAAATAATATATTAAAATGTACAAACCTTTTTGAAAAAAATATATTTTTGAAAATTATTTTTGGTGATGCAAAAAAAAAAAAAAAATCGATAACTCAGAATCACTTTTACGTATTGCTACAACAAAAATTGATTATTTGATTTCCATTTTAAATCGATTACTTATTAAATCCATGTAATAAGTTTAAAAATAATTATAAATGATTTAAGATATTAAATTTATGTAATAAGATTAAAAATAATTATAAATGATTTAAGATATTAAATTTATGTAATAAGATTAAAAAATAATTATAAATGATTTAAGATATTAAATTTATGTAATAAGATTAAAAATAATTATAAATGATTTAAGATATTAAATTTATGTAATAAGACACATAAAATTGCTTATTTTAGATGACAATAGAGTATTTATTTTTCATTACATTTAAAGAAATTCATTACTTGATATTAGATAACTTTTGAGAATTCTTTTTTTGCATGCGGCCCGCAGCCTTCACATCCCTGCATTAAGTAATTTTAGTGCCTTTTAAATAGTTCAAAGAAATCAGGAAACCGTAGTCTGTTTCATACTCTTTTACACTTGTCATAATAAAGCAAGGTCTGTTCTAAAAACGTGGGGGGCTCGATATCAATCGTTATAATTTTTCACTAGTTTCATTCCGAAATGCAGAGTTAGTTTAAAAATGTCATACAAAGCACCCACGCTTTTAGAACAGTCATTTATTATGTTAATAATTATTTTTTTACTTTTTAGTTTGATTAACTCTAAAAGCGTGTTTTTAAATTATACTATTTAAATGAGGTCTCGGTACGGAGGAGTGGAACTATAGTTCTTACAATAATTGAATTGTGAGTAAAACAAAAGCTAAATGCGAAAAGGTCGAGCCAGACAGGATTCGAACAGGGAATCTCCTGATCCGTAGTCAGGCCCACTGTCCCACGTAGGTTTGAAGGTCTTTCGTTCTACATGGGTTAAATTGCTCTTCACAAGTTCAAAAACAAAATCACTCATCCTGGCGATCCTAATCACGATGAGATAATAAACTTATCAAGGACCACTAAAATATTTCGATAAGTCTAAATTAAATCTGATCGCTTAAAAGTAGGGCCAAATCGAGCCCAAAGAGTCAGTTACAAACATACAGGTGAAACTAATATAAAAGCGTATTAAAAGGGATGACACGTCTTCTCTTTTCTACAGGGACCTCCAGTTGCTCGAGCTAGGCCTGTGGTCAAAGGAAGCTGGTCGTGCCCCGGGAGGCACGCTGTACATCCACTGGATAAGCGACTCTTACGGTACTGTACTAATTTTTTTTTTACGAAACTGGCCTAATTAGGCCAGTTTCGTAAAAAATAATTTTTATACTAAGCCTAATTTTAGCCTAATTTTTTATACTAGGCATTTCTGAGTTTCGATATGTTCAACTAATTGAGTCGAAACAAAAAAACTATTATCCCTATTGCCCTTGACTAGTGCATCCATTAATTACTCGGTATATGGACATTGAAAATAAATAATAAAATCACGTTTTCGTAAAAAAAAAAAAAAATAATAAAAAGGAACAACTATAGTAGTTAGTACAGAAAATGACATAAAAATACACGTATAAATCTGTACATCTATACTATCTTCTTAATTCTCATATGCAGAAAATAATTAAGAAAATTATTATTAAATTTTTTTTTTTTTTTTTTGAAAAGAATTGATTCTCGTATCAGGGAAAACTGTTTACATTTTTCGCAAATGCCTTACAATGAAACTCAAAATCTAAACAATTCTATTTCATTAATGCCAGTGTTGTGACTGAAACGGAAGCTTCTTCTTTCATTATAAAACACGATTATTTGCACAACACAAGAAAAGAGATGATAATGATGATGAGGCTATATACAGATGAATAAATCATTGTACATGACTTGCTTATGTAATACGTACACTTATTGATGAAAAACATTCTTAACAGATTCTACATTCTTTGTTATTACCGCTTATTGGTAATACGAACCAAAACGTTTTTCTTTTTTCTTTTTAGTTGTCAGGTTTCAAAATGAAATACAATACTAGAAGAAATAAAAGCGATACAGAAAATAAAAAACTTATTAGAAGTGGCAGCAGCCAGTTGTTGTTGTTGTCGTTGTATGCCTCATGGAAGGAGGGAAGAGGGATGCAGTTCTGATGGAGCACCCGCAGGTAGAAGTCTGACTTCTGCTCCGTGCCGCTCTTATAGTCATAGGAGACCGGGATCTACGGTTTAAAGTGGATTCCGAACCACTACAAACATCCATGGCATCACCGGGTCTCGAACCCGAAAGCTGGGGAACCGAGCGCCAGACATTCGGCCATTCAGGCCCGGCAGCAGTTAGTACTTGTTACAAATGATTGTCTAACTTTTAAATTTTAAAAGGACTTGACCCCAACTGTGAGTAATATCAATTGCAATTCAAAAAAATGGGGAAAAAGGGGGCAGTGCCGAGGAAAAGTTGAAAATGGCGAATATGCAATCCAAAAAAAGAGTAAAAAAAGAATACACCTACAGACTAATAGGAAAGCAATATTAGCATTTAATTTTTTTAACTTTATCTGGCGCCATCTATCGGAAGATATGAGCAACATAAATCTAAAAACCAAAAATCAATTAATCAATTTAATTACTGATTTAATATTTGAAAAAAACTGTATTAATATCCAGCGTCATCCACTGCAAGTTAAAAAAAATGCATTTGAACTTGGGTGAATGAATGAAAAGTATTTTATGAACGACTGAAAATGTGAACAAGATATATAGAGGAGAGTGTGAGCTAATAGAAGGAATTGAATAATTTGCTTCAATGCCATGAATTCGCATTACTTAAAAAGTCGAATAGAATTTTCTTCGGCGACCGGAATTGCTTGTGGACAGCGAGTTGGACTGAGGCCTGAGCACAGGCTCACATGTCTATTCTAGGGATGGGCATCCGCTCTGCTCCAAGAAGAGGGTGCGGATACTACAGGGCTCCCCCCCAGGCTGAGGTGGTTCCTTCCAACTTGTACCCTTGGTGAAATTTGGGTAAAGGCTCTCGTTCCCACCAAGGCGTAAAGCGTTGAAGATCCATGCGCCAGGGAAGAAAATTCTTTCGACCCGTTCACATGGAAACGTCGAAATCACTCTTTACGGCTAGTGAAATTCCAGTTACTTCTGCTAGATGACTACTATTGGCTCAATCCCAAGTCACATGAGGCAGCAAGCATTTGAGAGTTGGTGCGGGCCAACACGAAGCGGAGGATTTCAACCTGTTTCAGGCGAACGTGATGAGGCTAGTATTTGGTCAACGCTTCACGTTTCAACGCCTCACGCCACGGTGTGAACGAGTCTTAAAGCTGAATCCGCTACATAACAGCCGTTCTAGTAGGGCATGACTTCAGGTCAAAGTGCAAAGATTTCGGTTCGCGTATTATAAATTATTACACTCAAGAATTTCCTTGTGTTTATCGACCCAATTTGGATGTGTTTATAAATACTAATTAATCCTCTTAAATAATCACTACCCTCACATTTTTTTCTCCTTAGTGGGCCTAGATGTTCAAGTCCTTCGTGATTCAGCATGGTCATCCAAACATATTAGCTGATGAAAAAATGTGCACATTTTTCTTTTGCTGTTCTTCCTCACTTTTAAAGTCTCCAAACTTTCCAGGATAGTTTTAACATATTAATTGATCACTCAATGTCTTTGCTAACGTTGCTTCATTAATGTGCTTTGCTAACACACTTGCTATCACTTAAAAATCTCTCCTTTAATGTGAAACGTAAATTTAATAAATAAATTTCAGTTTTTTTTGTTTCAAATCTGTTGTTTTATTAATTTTTTATTTCATAACCAATTATTCGATTTAGTTTTACGTATATATATACATCAAATTTAGTCATGAATAATATTGAACTTTGAAATTGTACATCTCTAATAAAATGTAATTAAAAAGTAAAAACAAGTAATATAACAACAATTCCTACTTTTTTTCACTCTATTGCAGAAAGTCCTTTATAAATAAAGTTGAAATTTTGCTCTTACATCTGGCGCCATCTATTATTAGATACATGCAACTTAAATCTAAAAAAAAACCTAAAATTAATGAATTAAATTTAATTAATGAATTAAATTTAATTGATGAATTCATATTTCAAAAAAATTCATTAACATCCAGTGTCAGTTGCACTACGAGTTCAAAAAATGTATTTGAACTCAGAGTGGATGAACAACAAGTATTTTATGAACGATTGAAAATTTGAACAAGATATATATAGTGAGTGTGAGCTAATAGAAGGAATTGAAAAACAAATTAAAATGGAATAAAAAAAATCTTAACAAAAGAATGAACTGCACGTTGTTGCTACAATATGCTAATATATCTATGGACCTAACTTAAAAAAAACAATAATGCTTACAAGTTGTATTTTTGAACCTCTGAATTTATTATCTTATTTAAAAAAAATAAATAGCGCAAGATTAAGAAACTTTTTTTTTTCATTATTTTTCAATGAAATAAAAATTTTACTTTTTATTGCTACCAGATTTCACCCTTGTTGGCGTCAGTATTTAAAACTGACTAACGCTATAAAAATTTTAATTTATAGCGTCACACAGACGCTGTAAATTAAATTTCTTGATGCTGTAAATTATTTTCGCCTTTTACGTATTCAAAAATAAATGTTTGTTCTATATATTTTGAGAATGCGACACATCGCCTTTCGATTGCCAATTTCTGCCGCAACACAAATATCTGTTGTAAAATAAAGATTATTATAATTGACCATGTGATAAGAGCGAGCTCAAAATAACAGTTGGGCTGACATGTTCGTAGGGCCACATAGATGGCCTACCAGTATTAAATCCATGATTTTTAGTTAGTCCCTAACCAAAAGACACGTGTATAAATTTGACAGCTGTTGCACTATTAGTATGTGAGCTATAGCATTTTTAGTGAAGCAACTTTTGTTAAATACTAGTAAATACTTTGGCTTCAATATGTTTATTAAATCACTTGATTCAATACTATTAAAATACTATTGAAGCTTCAAGGCTTGGCTTGATAAACAGTATTCGACTTTGCACCAGGAAATCAACCGTAGAGAAGTGATTTGCTAAATTTAAACGAGGCGAAATGAGCACCGAGGGCGACGCACGCAGTGGACGCCCGAAAGAGGTTGTTACCGACGAAAACATCAAAAAGTCCACAAATAACTTCTGATAACCGTAAAGTGAAGTTGATTGAGATAGCTGAGACCCTAAAGATATCAAAGGAACTTGTTGGACATATCGTGAATGAATATTTGGATATCTGAAAGCTCACAATCGACCCAAAAACAACAAACGAATGGATGATTCTAAGCAGCGTTTGGAGCTGTTCAATCATAATAAACCCGAATTTTTGCGTCGATATGTGACAATGGATGAAACATGGCTCCATCATTTTCACACACACGGAGTCCAATCGACAGTCAGCCGAGTGGACTGCACGTGATGAACACTAAAAATGGTACAACTCACATACTAATAGTGCAACAGCTGTCAAATTTATACACGTGTCTTTTGAAGGTTAGGGCTAACTAAAAATCATATGGATTTAATACTAGTAGCGCCATCTATTCGTCAGCCTACGAACATTTTAAAGATTTAGTAACAGTCAACAAAAATAACGTGTTAGAACCTCAAAATAATGACGA
The DNA here is from genome assembly GCA_021605095.1 of Caerostris extrusa. Classification (NCBI taxonomy): domain Eukaryota; kingdom Metazoa; phylum Arthropoda; class Arachnida; order Araneae; family Araneidae; genus Caerostris; species Caerostris extrusa. Next base: position 44,138 of record BPLR01013948.1, read on the forward strand.
TGTATATGTTTCTGTATTTTATATATATATATATATATATATATATATAATGTTTATTTATATATTTTTCAGGAAAATAAGTTTAAAGAGAACAAAGAACGCCCGATAATAAATAAAAGTGAGTTTGTCTAAACATGAGTGATCCATAAAATGCTTCCAATAGATTTTAGTATTAAGGGTTAAATTTATTATTAAACTTAATAATGTTATGCTCACTTTCAAATCAAAAATTTTCAATTTCAGTCGAAAATCCGAAAGACGTCCAACAGAGATTGTGCTACCACAAATGTTTAGACAAGTCCTCGTACGGCCATCTGTGCTGTAAAACGGGGGTCCACCAGAAACCACCCACTACCAAAAAGACCCAAATAGAGAACTTTATGGACCAACTGCATGACAAAATGAACTCTTTCCCAACAAAAAGTCAAGGTAAAATGCATTTTTCTCTGTAAAACTTCCTGTACAACTTCCAATGAACAATGCAAATTAAAAAGAGATGAAGGGTGGTATGGCTTTTTATTGGGCTTAGTTGTGCAAGTAATATAAAAGTCCATTCCTACTTTTTTTCACTCTATTGCAGAAAGTCCTTTATAAATAATATTCATTCAACATTAATATCCGAGTTAATATTTCTCAATTCTAACAAATACAAAAATCCGTACATTGATTTAGATGTTCAGGTATTGATAAAAAATCTATATAAAATTTTTTTAAAGTCAATTCTACTTTTTTTTTCCACTCTATTGCAGAAAAGTCCTTTACAAATAAAGTTGAAATTTTCCTCTTACATCTGGCGCCATCTATTGATAGATAGATGTAACTTAAATCTAAAAATCCCCTAAAATTAATGAATGAATTGATACTAGAAAAAAACTGTGTTAACATTCAGTGTCATCCACTACAAGTTCAAAAAAAAAAAAAATGTATTTGAATTGAGTGATGAATAAAAAGTATTTTATGAACGATTGAACTTTGAACAAGATATATATAGGGAGAGTGTGAGCTATTAGAAGGAATTGAAAAAAAAAAAAGATGATATGCACGATAATCTCAAATCCGGCTAATATTATTTTACTGGCAATGTACAAGACTTTTGATGGCTATGATATATTTTTGATAGACGAAACCTTTAGAGCTATTATTTATTATATTTGAAATTGAATATATTTTTTTGTGTGTAATGACGTATGAATGGGTATTAAATAAAATTATTCACCACAAATGCTATAACTGCGTATCGATGAAGTAAGAGATTTCTAGGATAGTAGCTTAAAATGTTAAAGAATACATTACATAGAACTTACCTCACGATTTGAGTTCAATCTTTTGTGATTATGGAGATTCTTTTTTTTCTCCCGTACAGCTAGATGCCGGAAGGAGAGAAAGCACGCAGGATACTTTCACAGACGATCAACCCAGTTTGGAAGAAGACAAAAGTAAGCATCTGAAATTATTCTCCGAATACCTGCTGAAGTCTATTAAATTTAAATTGCATATGCAACATGTCAGAGTTGCTATTTATTTTATAACGAATATTAATTTTTAGTACAATGCATTCATGATAAAAAGTTTTCAGTAGAGTAATACCATTATACTGTGAGCCTATTATAAGATAGACTCATTAAAAAGTGTAAGATACAATATTTCTTGCAGGATATCTGAGATTTTAGTAAGCAGCTGATTAACCCTGAAAGTGTGCTGATGGCCAATTGGCTAGCGCTCTGACCTTTGGTACCACAGACTACAGGTTCGAATCCTAGCAGTGGCATGGACGTTTGTGAGTGGTTCGCAATCCACGTTAAACTGTAGATCCCGGTTTGTTTAGTCCTCGTATGCACAAGATGACTGTAGAGTGACAAAAACCAAACCAAACCATTAACCCTGAAAAGATACATAATAAATGGGTTGGATAAAATACGCAAAAATTTGAAGTCCATTGAAAAATAATGTTTACAACTTTAACAATGTGGGACCTGAATGATTAGCGCTCTGGCGATCGGTACCACAGGTTTCGAGTTCGAGTCCCGACGGTGCTATGGATATGTTTATAGTGGTTCAGAATCCACTGTAAATCGTAGAACTCCTGTCTAACAGGATCGTAGAGCGTTGCGGGGTATTGTAATTTTGTTTATCTTCAAGCTACACGCGCCTCCTGGGTAGTGCCAAATAAGTAATGTCGGTGCAGCGCTTGCCTTAAGGCAACCAAGACAACTATCTTATTGTTTGCCAGCTGCATTAGAACAAAAAAAAAAACTTTAACAGTGACAACTATCGAATGATTTTGACATTTGAAAATCAATATTTCACGGACTAATGAATATACAGCAATGAGGAAAGCACATCAAATGATGGAGAAAGTCTCTCACAACTACAATGCTAGCAATCATGGTGCGTGACTACCTTTAATATGTTATGGTTTCCAAATAAAAATTACACATCCACTCAATGGACTGTATTCCTCAAAAACTCTTTATTTCAAAATACAGATTAGAATTCTATTAATTTTTTGCACGTTAAAGCAAGTTTAGAACACAGACATACACGGAAGTAACAGTTCCTCTGGTGGCAGTACATCTTGTGGCGCCATTTTTACTCCTGCGGCAACACTATACTTAAAAGATGTCTTTAATGAATATCATTTGACTGAGGATACTAAGTTTTACAAGATCATATGTATTTACTAGAAATAACTTTTTAAATAATTTTATGACAAGAAATTCCTTTAGTCGCTTCTAAAAAGCTTTATTATATGTTTTTTTATATAATTATATTAATATATTTTATATATAGAAGGTTCGAGTAGCTAGCGCTCTGGTGCACGGTACCACAGGTTTCGGATTCGAGTCTTGGCGGTGCCATGGATGTTTGTAGTGGTTCAGAATCCCCTTTAATCCGTAGGTCCCGGTCTAATAGGATCGTAGAGCGTTGCTGGGATATTGTTACTCCGCGTCCGTAGCTTATCTTCAAGCAACACGCATCTCTTGGGTTGTTCTAAGTGAGTAACGACGGCACAGAGCTTGCATTAAGGCATCCAAAACAATTGTCTAAATGTTTGCCAGCTGCATTAGGAAAAAATTATATATATTACAGAAAGTAGTGTACTCTACTAGAGTTCATTCGATTTTTGCATCTAAAAACAATTATAACTTTCTGAAAGTTGTCTTAGTAGTATATTTTGAGGAAGGATTTCAGATCCTGAGAAATAATTTTTGTTAGCACTTTTTCATTTTTCGATTTTTTTGTCATATTATCTAAATTTTACTAACAAAAATTTCATTACCTTCTAATTTAGAGAATATTTTTGTTGTTGTGACTATTAAATCTTCTTCATCGGTCCATTTTCATTTAATTTTATACTTTATACCATTGCCATTGTTTTTACCATACCTTTTATACCATTTAATTTTATACAGACATTCTTTCGAAATGTCAACTCCATTGAATAACATCCTTAAACGGTTTTTTATAGTACGTTATTTTACTTTTTATTCCCCATTTATAATCCGATAACGCATCAAAAAGTGTCCCCGAGGTGGGAAAAGGAGAACTATCTGAAAATAAATTGTAGATTCTTCAAATCCTAATTATTTTTTAATTACTCGATATATATTTACAACGGACAAAAAAGAAATACATATGAAATCTTTTCTTCTTGTTAATATTGGAAAGATTATGAGTTACAAGAATTATATGTTATCAATAATATCACTTATTGCATTTGCCCTAAAAATGGAGGGATTCATTACCAATATAACGTTAGGATGCGGTCATAAAATAATCTGGAAATAAACAAAATTTTTCATATAGGATGAAACATACACTTCATCATTACCTCCATTCAATAAATTAGCCTTACTTTATGTTGCATGCGCCATAGAATCTTCCTGTAAAACGAATTTTGTAGAAAGGGAAGTACTCTCTCAAACTTTTTGGCCAAAAAAATGAAATAGAAAAGGGCACCCTCATCGTATAATCTATCAAGCAATTTTGTTTTTATTTTCAATGTATCAAGTTTCGACATTATCATTTATGTATATGACGCAACAATGATAATTTCCTCTAATGTGATTTAAAAACATAAAATTAATTAACGAATAAAATGTCAGATATATCTCAATAGTTTCGCATTTACCAAAAATATAACATCACATCATGATGGCAATAGAAAATGGCATAGTTATCATGAACCTTTTTTTCTTGCGATGTTGATCCTACTCATCAAGGTTTTAACTGGAAAAAGTTGGCTAACCAAATGATGTGGGGCCTGATGACCGAGTGGCTAGCGCTCTGGCACTCGGTATCACAGGTTTCTGGTTCGAATCCCAGCGGTGCAATAGATGTTTGTAGTGGTTCGAATCCACTTTAAGCCGTAGGTCCCGGTCTCATAAGACCACAGAGCCCAATCAGACTTCTTCTCTCCCACATCCTTTCCAAACTATAGAGGGGCAACTCAGCTTTAGGCACAGTGGTGTAGTAGTAGCAGTAATCAAATGATGCATCAAGAACATCATCTATTTTCAACAATTCAATGAACAGGACCAAACAAATGGTTCTGCAGCCCCATAGATGAAAGCGTACGGCATGTATTCCGGTATATTTATTCCAGCACTGCTACAACTTTTTAATGCAAGCATGATTATCACTCATTAAAAATCCTCAATGCCATCGCTCCCCTCTGCTACCCTGATTGCCCGGCACCCAGTATTCGGCTGGATGTTTGATGGGTGCTAATTATTGACATGCTGTTTCTAGGAAGCTTTTACCTACTGAGCTATATCATTTGACACTTTATATGTTTCTTCCCAATAATAAGATATAATTACGGCTATTGCAAAATAGCCGTATGCTGCTAATATGATATAATTAGCCTGCTAATATGATACAATTACGGTATAACAAGTAATATAAAAAAATTTTTTTCTTAAAGTCAATTCCAGTTATTTTTCCTCTATTGCAGAATGTCCTTTATAAATCAGTTTCATTCCTTTTTTTTAAGTTTATCGGGTGCCATCTATGGGTAGATACATGCAACTTAAATCTAAAAAAAAAAAAAAAACTAAAATGAATGAATTAAATTTAATTACTGAATTAATATTCGAAAATACTGTATTCACATCCAGTGTCATCCACTACAATTTAAAAAAAAAAGTATTTGAGGGGATGAATAAAAGTGTTTTATGAACGATTGAAAATGTGAACAAGATATAAATAGGAGAGTGTGAGCTAATAGAAGGAATTGAAAAAGTAAGTATTTGGAGACAAAACAGTCTGTTATGTAGATAGTAACCGATTGGTGTATCCACTCTTTTACATGGCTTCTGAATAGCAATAGTATTCTTAGCACGCCCTATTGCATAAAATATGTTCTCTTACAAAATTATAATAATAAGTTACTGTTAGATTTTAAGGCAAACAAACTTTTATTTACAAAAAATATGTGTACATTGAGAAATACTTCTATTTGTAGACAACGGTTGTTTCATGCAGACAGTACCTGTGGAGAAAAATATTCATTCAGAAGTCCTCTCATTTGACATGTAAGAGCTATCATTTTTTTAATCAGTCTTATTAGAGTTATTTATTTTATTGAAGAAATGTTTTTAAAAATCACCATCTTATTTTTCATTAATTATTTAAAGTCAGAATTCTATGTAATTAAGTGAAAAACGTAGGAAAAAAAAAAAAAGCATTTTGCTCTATCAATAAGAAATGGAACCTTTAAATTAGTAAAAAATGTTTAAGAATTTATTTTCACTCAAGCAGATCTTTTAAAAAAGATGAAAAACAAGTAATAAAAAAAAAAATATTCTTAAAAAAATACTAAAGTCTATTCCTACTTTTTTTCACTCTGTTGCAGAAAGTCCTTTTTATAAATAATTTTCATTCATTTTTTTGTTTATATGGTGCTATGTATTGGTAGATATATGCAGCTTAAATCTAAAAAAAAACTAAAATTAATGGATTAAATTTAATTACTAAATGAATATTTGAAAAACTGTATTCACATCCAGTGTCATCCACTGCAAGTTTCAAAAAATGTATTTGAACTCGAGTGGATGAATAAAAGTATTTTATGAACGAATGAAAATTTGAACAAGATATATATAGGAGAGTGTGGGCTAATGGAAGGAATTGAAAAAAGAAAAAAAAAAAAGGGGGAAACAAATTAATAAACAGTACCGTTTACAGTATTTAAACTGCAATTTCATAACTAGATATAATACTTAATAAGTACTACTCTAATTTGGAAAAAAGTACCCTCTCGTAATCTTTCTTATCAAAACAAAGAATTTTCCGAATTCAAATAAGCGTACATAGGTGAGTACAAGAAAGGTTTTAGTAAATCGGATCACCGCTATTTTTTCAAACATATTGCAAAAAATATTTTGTAAGTATTGAAAATAACACACCCAATTCAAAAATTTAATATCTTTCAGAATTAGCAATTTTTAAATATCTTGAGTATTGCTGATACCAAAAGAAAGGAAACATTGAGATTTTTTCATAACATTAATTATATCTTCAACCACTAAAACAACCCCTTTTGCATAGCAAGAGAAATTCTCATTTTTTTTGTTTAAAATCGACGGTTACCACTTATGTTCCCGACTCCTTCCTCACAACTTCAAGAAGCCACTCATCACGGACTTCAATTGCCCTAGGAAGTTGACATCAGTTATTAGCAGACTCAGAACTAACTAATCATTACAGAGGGATGAAGATTCTCCCAGACAAGACCTGGGAATACATCACCTGCAGAAATGGCCCCAACGCCTTCCTAACACCCAAGCACATTCTACCACTCACTCCCCATGTTCTGGAATTGGGTAGGGTGCCAATCGAGGCCAACTCAAGAGAAGTCCTGTAGAGTGAAGCGGCCGCTATCGTGAATGACTTTTGACTTGATCTGACTTTGATTATTATATTTTAAATCCATGGACGCGATAACAACAACAACCATTTATGTATACCACAAAGAGCTCACCGATGAGTGATGAGGGGTTGAAAACTCCTCATCTGGCCCGACTCTCGATGCGAGAGTCCCAATCGCCATCGAGTCTCATCCATTCTGAAAGCAGGGACTAAAACAATCACCGCCAATGTATTCGAACCTTGCCCACGACTCCAGCTTTGCTAAGATATATTGATATGGAAACCACATTCAACTTTAATCGCTACTTTTAACTTCGGCGATTAAAGAATTAGAATAATTTTATGTAAAATAATTCAACTAATATGTCTGTCTTAAAAAACAAGTAATATAAAAAAAAATTTCTTTTAAGGTCAATTTCTACTTTTTTTTTTTTTTTTAACTCTATTGCAGAAATTCTTTTATAAATAATTTTCATTCATTTTTTAAGTTTATCTGGCGCCCTCTATGGGTAGATATATGCAACTTAATCTAAAAAAAAAAAAACCAAAATTGATTAATTAAATTCAATGAATGAATTAATATTTGAAAAACTGTATTCACATCCAGTGTCATCCACTGCAAGTTAAAAAAATGTATTTGAACTTGAGTGGAGGAATAAGAAGTATTGTATGAACGATAGAAAATTTGAACAAGATATACACTCAAGAGCCAAAACATTATGACCACCTGTCAATAACGAGTTGGCCCACCTTTGGCGCGCAGCACAGCTTCAACCCGCCTTGGCATGGATTAATACCACCACTCAATACCAGTTAAATACCACTTCCACCTGATCACGTGTCTTCCACGTCATCCAGGCGAGTTCATTGCAAAAATGTAGGGATGGTCATAATGTTTTGGCTCTTGAGTGTATATAGGGAGAGTGTGAGCTAATAGATGGAATTGAATGAAAAACCATTTCTTAAAACCAGCACATAAGTTTAAGAACATACGCAATGCATTTTCTGAAACTTGATCATTCTTATTGATTCAGAGAAGAGATTGTAATGAAAAACTGCAACTTAGTGATAAGATAAAAATATTGCTTAGTAATAACTAAGCAATTTTGTAAATAAAGATATTTGAGGTTGAAAATTGCTGAATCTACTATGTAGGAACCATTTTAGCTCATCATTTTATGATAAGAAATTTTTTTTTATTTGTTTGCATTATTTTCAGAAATCAAGATGATTTCCTAACAGAAGACCAATTAGATGACGTGGCAAACGTTCAAAAGGTAGAGTAAATTTAGTGCTACCTTGCAAGGCTTGTTAAGGCGTATTGTATTGAAGCTGACAGAATGAATTAAAAACTCGAATAATAATAAATTGTAGTTTAAAAACACTAAAAAACACGCTTTTAGAGTTAATCACACTAAAAAGTAAAAAATAATTGTTAATATAAGAATAAAATGACTGACGAGAAAAATGAATGCCACCGTTCTAAAATCGTGGGGTGCTCGATATCAATCGTTATAATCTTTCACTAGTTTCATTCCGAAATGCAGAGTTAGTTTAAAAATGTCATACAAAGCACCCCACGCTTTTAGAACAGTGGCATTCATTTTCTCGTCAGTCATTTTATTCTTACGTTTGCAATTATTTTTTACTTTTTAGTTTGATTAACTCTAAAAGAGTGTTTTTAAGCTATCATATTTAAATGTGGTCCCGGTACGGGGGACTGGAACTATAGTTCTTACAATAATGTAATTGTGAGTAAAACAAAGGCTAAATGCGAATATGCTGAGCCAGCCAGGATTCGAACAGGGAATCTTTTGATTTGTAGTCAGGCGCGTTATCCGTTGTGCCCACGTAGGTTCGAATGTCTTATGTACTTTCATTCTACATGGGTTAAATTGCTCTTCATAAGTTAAAATAAAGTCACTAATCCTAATCAGGGATGAGATAGTAAACTCATCAAAATATTTTAGTGTTCTTGATAAGTCTACAGCGTTTAAATGAAATCGCTTAAAGTAGGGCAAAAATCGAGCCCAAAGAGTCAGTTACAAACAAACAAACAAACAAACAAACAAACATACAGGTGAAACTAATAAAAGCGTATTAATAATTAATGCATGTAATTTATTCCTTTTACAATACATCTTAAGCACTTACTTCATAAGTTCTTGAATATTTTCCTCAAAAATGAGAAAGAGAAGATTTAAAATTTTCTTATCTATATAAATATAGCCTGACTATGGATAGCGGGGAAATGAAAACGCTGCTTTAAAGCAGAAACGAATTAACAGATTACTTGTTAGGGTTGTCAATCATATAGATGCTGCTTTTACAATTAATACCTAAAAAGGAATTAACATGATAGTTAATGTGAATTTTTTCATCAATTTTTTTCCTTTTAAATTTTTGTATTGCCATTAAAATCCATTCTTATTGACATTTCCTTTCCTATCATGTCGCTCTTTCTGAATACCGTCCAACTTGACCGCTTGTTGATTTTTCATATGATCCGTGGTCTACTATACAAACATCGTCTTCTTTTTTTTTTTTTATAGAAAACAACATTTACAGAACGATTGCCATGCTTTGTAGAAAACTAATAAAGATAGACTTTCTAATCCCAATTAAACTCTTACTTTATCCTACACCCTACAGTGACTTGATGCTTAGATACGAAGTAACAATTCAATAGTTTTAGTCCGACATCTTAACAAAAATATGACGTTCATAACAGGTAGGCTGAAATGTTCATAGGCTGACACATAGATGGCGCTACTAGTATTAAACCCCTGTGATTTTTAGTTAGCCCTAACCTTCAAAAGGCACGTGCATAAATTTGACAGCCGTTGCACTATTAGTATGTGAGTTCTAGCATTTTCATTGAAGCAACTTTTGTTTGTTTGAAAAAATGGATAAAAAGGAATTTCGTGTGTTAATAAAGCATTGCTTTTTGGCGAAAAAAAATACTATTGAAGGCAAGGCTTGGCTCGATAAATATTATTCGGACTTTGCACCAGAAAAATCAACCGTAGAGAAGGGGTTTGCTAAATTTAAACGAGGCGAAATGAGTACCGAGGACGATGCACGCAGTGGACGCCCCAAAGAGGCTGTTACCGACGAAAACATCAACATAATTTCTCATAACCGTAAGGTGAAGTTGATTGTGATAGCTGAGACCCTAAAGATATCAAAGGAACGTGTTGGGTATATCGTGAATGAATATTTGGATATGCGAAAGCTCTGTCCAAAGTGGGTGCCGCGCGAGCTCACAATCGACCCAAAACAACAACGAATTGATAATTCTAAGCCGTGTTTGGAGCTGTTCAATCGTAATAAACCCGAATATTTTCATGGATATGTGACAATGGATGAAACATGGCTCCATCATTTCACACCGCAGTCCAATCGACAGTCAGCCGAGTGGACTGCACGTGATGAACACTAATAGTGCAACAGCTGTCAAATTTATACACGTACCTTTTGAAGGTGAGGGCTAACTAAAAATCATATGGATTTAATACTAGTAGCTCCATCTATGTGTCTGCCTGTCGGCCTAGGAACTTTCCAGCCCACCTGTTATAAATATAGCCTGACTACAGATAGCGGGGAAAAGAAAACTGTGATTTAACGGAAGAAACGAATGAACAGATTATTTGTTAAGGATGCCAGCTTTGAAAGGAAATAGCATTATAGTTAATGTGAATTTTTTTCATCAAATTTTTTTCCTTTTAATATCGTGCCAACTAAAATTTTAAAGATCAAATGTTTGAATTTTTGTATTGCCATTAAAATCCATTCTTATTGACATTTTTTCCCTATGACACCGTTCTTTCTGAATCCGTCTAATTTGACAGCTTGCTAATTTTGCATACGACCCGTGGTCGACTATACAAATATCGTTTTATTTATTATTTTTTTTATAGGAACGACATTTACAGAACGATTGTCATGCTTTGTAGGAAAACTAATAAGGATAGATTTTCTAATTCCAATTAAACTCTTGCTTTATCCTACACCCTACAGGCGGTATGATGGCCAACTGGCTAGCGCTCTGGCCGTTGGTAACGAAGGCTTCAGGTTCGAATCCTGGCGGTGGCATGGATGTTTGTTGGGGGTTCGGAATCCACTTTAAACTGTAGGTCCCGCTCTGTTTAGCCTAAAGTGTGCACAAGCTGACCGTAGAGCGACAAACCAAACCTTCACCCTAGCGTGACTTGATGCTTAGATACGAAGCAACAATTCAATATTTTCAATCCAACATGGCGACAAAAGTCTGACGTTTACAATTAGTTGCTATTGCTACAGAGCAAAGAGCCATTTCCTCAAAGATGTATGAAATCTTTTGTTTGTTTTGTAATTTATCGGTAAATCTTGATGTCTTCAATAGATCAGGATTCATTTTGCCATTGACAATTAAATACAATTTGTGAGCTGCACTCTTTAATATAATTACTCACATTACTGCAAAGAATTTGAATCCTCTTGTTTTTAAAATCATTACAATTGTGCATTTCATTCCAATTTAGAATACACCTGCCACAACGATTTCAGAAGAAATTATCCAGAGGGAAGTTTGGCCCAAGTAAGAACTGTTTTCTATCTCTCATCTTTTATCGAGCAATCCATATAACATCCATTTCTAAAATTATGTGTTCACTAACAAGCTCATTCGAGCACAACATCTTGTTTTTTTTTATTGAATATATGTCGGACTCAGGAGATCGGTACCATAGGTTTCGGATTCGAGCCCCGGCTGTGCCATGGATGTTTCTAATGGTTCGGAATTCACTTTAAACCATAGGTCGTAGCCTCATTTTAGCAATGAATGCTCTAAAATCAAAAAAAAAATCATTGATTTTTTTTTTTTACAATTTTGAAAGATATATTAACATCTATGTTCTTTTCAGAAATGTACAATACAAAGTTAAAGTCATACCCATTTTCTTGAATCTATTTTTGTTCCCGCCGTTATAGTATTAAAAGCAGGGTCCCGATGACCGAGTGACTAGCGCTCTGCCGCTCGGTACCACAGGTTTTGGGTTCAAGTCCCGGCTGTGCCATGGATGTTTGTAGTGGTTCGGAATCCACTTTAAACCGTAGGTTCTAGCCTCATTTGATTGTAGAGCATTGCGGGGGTAGTGTTACTGCACGTCCGTAGCTTATCTTCAAGCTACACGCACCTCCTGGGTAGTACTAAGTCAGTAACACCGGTGCAGCGCTTGCCTTAAGGCATCAAAGACAGCTGTCTAAGAGTTTGTCAACTGCATTAGAAAAAAATGTGACTCATCTACGACGAACAGCCAACCCACAGGTGATGAAGGACGACTTTTACCTGCAACTGCACCTCATTTGCGTATCATATGCTAGAAACCCGGCAAACCAGACAGTCTGACTTGACCAAAAATAGATGGTCTCAAGACGTGAGATCATTTGAGAACATCCTTCCTTGACACATCGTCAGATTCGCGATCGAGTCTCGTCGTTTCTGAAACCATTGATTGCAATAATGCCGCTAACGCATGGAATAGTAGACATCCGGTTTAATTTCGGGATCGGACGAATCGATTCGTTGGGCGGTGTGCTTTAAAAGAAAATAGTAAAACACTTTGAGCGATTTTAATTATTAAAAAGTAAGATTTCTTTTATTGCAATTAAAATCCCTACTCAACGATTTTTTCTGTTCTATGTCACTGCTCTTTTTTGAACCCGTCCGTTCTTGCCGTTTGTCCACGCTATCAGTGGTCGAACTTTATTAATTAAATTTTATATTTGTTTGTTCCAATGCAGCTGGCAAACACTTAGACTATTGTCATGGATGCCTTAAAGCAAGCACTGCACAGACGTCACTCACTTTGCACTACCCAGGGGGCTCGTGTAACTTGAAGATAAGCCACGGACGCGGAGTAACACTACCCCCGCAACGCTTTATGATCCTATTAGACCGGGACCTACGGTTTAAAGTGGATTCGAACCACTACACACATCCATGGCATCGCCGGGACTCGAACCCGAAACCTGTGGCACCGAGCACCAGAGCGCTAGCCACTCGGTCATTCAGGCTCCTAAAAATAAATTATAAGTTCATAAATTTTATATGAAGCACAGAAACTTTGTGACAAATGTATTGAAATAGGCCGATTCAGCCGGAATCATTTGCTAACTAAAAATAACTAGGTCAAAGTCAATCAGTGGTCATTAAAAAGATGGCTTTTGGGACGCCCACATGCACAAAAATAGAGTGCCTAAATGTATACAATAAGCTCTGATTGCATAAAAGGAATCGTTATAAACAGGAAACATTGTACTGAATAATTTTTTGGGTACTGGACAAAGCAAATGGTGTGAAATAAAACTATTAGCCATTTGCAGTTTTTCTTATGTACATAATATACCACAGTACACAGTTGACACTAAAATTTCATTTTCAAAGTTGTAGCATTCTTAAAAAATCAATTCCTACATTTTTTTCATTATATTGCAAGAAAGTCTTTTACAAATAAAGTTGAAATTTTCCTCTAACATCTGGCGCCATCTATGGGTAGATACATGCAACTTAAATTTAAAAAAGCTAAAATTAATGAATTAAAATTTAACTTACTGAATTAATATTTGAAAAAACTGCATTAACATCCAGTGTCATCCACTACGAGTTAAAAAAATGCATTTGAATTTGGTGGATGAATAAAAAGTGTTTTATGAACGATTGAAAATTTGAACAAGATATATATAGAGAGAGAGTGTGAGCTAATAGAAGGAATTGAATAAAGCATAGAAACTTTGTGAAAAATGTATTGAAGCAAGCCGATTCAGCCGGAGTCCTTTGTTAACTAAAAAAATAACTAGGTTCAATCAGTGGTCATTAAAAAAAGATGGCTTTTGGGACGCACACATGCCTGAATTACGTTAAGCTCTGATTGCATGAAAAGGAATAGTTTTAAACAGGAAACCTTCTACTGAATTCATTTTTTGGGTACCGGAAGAAGCAAATGGTGTGAAATAAAACTATTAGCCATTTGCAGTTTTCTTATGTGCGTAATATCCCATATAACTACAGTTGACATTGAAATCTCATTTCATGATTCATTTTACAAAATTGTAGTCTTCTGAAAAACAAGTAATATAAAAAACAAATTTTTAAAGTCAATTCCTGCTTTTTTTTTCACTCTATTGCAGAAAGTACTTTATAAATAATTTTCATTCATTTTTTAAGTTATCGGGCGCCATCTATGCAACTTAAAAAAAAAAAAAACTAAAATGAATTCATTAAATTTAATGAACGACTTAATATTTTAAAAACTGTATTAACATCCAGTGTCATCCGCTACCAGTTAAAAAAAAATGTATTTGAACTCGAGTGGACGAATAAAAGTTATTTTATGAACGATTGAAAATTTGAGAAGATATAGATAGGAGATTGTGAGCTAATAGAAGGAATTGAATAAAGTATAGAAACTTTGTGAAAAATATATTGAAGTAGGCCGATTCGGCATGGAATCATTTATTAACTAAAAATAACTAGGTCAATTAGAGGCTATTAAAAGGCGCACACACTTTTGGACGCACACATGCACAAAAATAGACTGCCTGAATTTATACATTAATCTCTGATTGCATAAAAAAGAATCGTTTTAAACAGGGAATATTCTATTTGTTAGAACCGACATAGAAATGATGCCGTTGGGACGTATACTAGCAGGACGGCCAAATAATTTAACATTAATAAAAGACAATTACAATAAATACGAAAATTTATACATAAACAAACAAACTAATTAATTTACTTTTAATGAATACTAATATACAATGATTACACTCAAATTTATGATTTTTACAGGATTTTAAATTGGCACTTAAAACAGAATTAATAAAAAATATTTATAGAGAAATAATCATAATATTACGCATACCTCAAACGAAATATTCCCATCTGTATGTAGGCAGTAATTTACCAGTAGCGTAAAAAATCGATCTATGAAGGGGCTCACAACAAAATTTTGGATGAATAAAGATCATCCATGTAGTCTGTCTCGCAGCAAAAATTAAGTGGACCAGGCCCACGTCCTGTTCCAGACAGTACTATCTATCTTCTCCCTCAACAGGGTCTAACCTTTCTTCCCGCAAAACTCAAGGGGTCTTCTTTCACCCCTACCAAACTGACCGGTTTTCTTTTAGACCTCACCGTGGGTACGGGAGGTGACGTCATCTGCCACTCCTGGATTTATCCAAAAAAAAAAAAGGAAATATACCCTGCCCACACACAATAGGATAACTACAAGTTACAACACTATTGAATCACTATTTGGGTACTGAACGAAGCAGTTGGTGTGAAATAAAACTATTAGCTATTGGCAGCCTTCTTGCGTACTTGATATCCCATAGATGGCAAGCTGGAGAACTCTTGAGGCAATTGCTTCGTTCAACTTTGTTTAATTTTTTTTGTATTTATTTTTTTTTTTGTATTATTTTTGTATTTATATTGCCTTGCCATTGGAGATAATAATAATAATAAGAAAATAAATAAATATCCCATAGAACTACAGTTCACATTGAAATTTCGTTTCATGATTCCTTTTACAAAGTTGTAGCATTCTTAAAAATGAAAGAAATGTAGGTGAACCAATTTTTTCTTTCTAATCTTAAAATTAGAAAGTGCAGACACATGTTTTAACGTAACGATCTGTTTCAGAGAAAAATGGAACGACCAGAGGCAATGCAGGAGCTCTTCGACGACTGCATCAACTTCTTGTGTGGAAAAGGCCGAATGAGAAGCCACCCATTCTCTCCATAGGACATCCTCTTTCTGTTGCAATACCAGAATAGGGTTGCAATCGAACAATTCTGTTTCCTGTATCTGTTTTTGGTCAGGACGATCTCTGAAATTCACGATAATTAAAGGATGTGTTTGGAAATGTTTTCGTTTGAATTGTTCTATGTATCATTTCATATCTTGTAACCAAGAAATAAATAAGCAATAAAAAAAAAAATTTTTTTTTTTAAAGTCAATTCTTTTTTTTTTCTTTCACACTATTGCAGAAAAGTCCTTTATAAATAATTTTCAGTCATTTTTTTTAAGTTTATCTGGCGCCATCTATGGGTAGATACAGGCAACTTAAATCTAAAAAGACAACTAAAATCAATGAATTAAATTTAATGAATGAATTAATAGTTGAAAAACTGTATTGACATCCAGTGTCCTCCACTACAAGTTCAAAAAATAATGTATTTGAACTCGAGTGGCTGAATGAAAAAAGTGTTTTATGAACGATTGAAGAGGTGAACAAGATATATATAGGGAGAGTGTGAGCTAATAGAAGGAATTGAAAAAAAAAAAAAAAACACTCGTTGGTTCAGAATTAAAAATGAGAAGCGCCAAATAAAGAGGGCTGATGAACAGAGCAGGATTGTTTTCAGATTAAAAAATTAAAATCAGATGACGGATTAAAAAGGAACGTATTGAAAGACCCAAACAAATATCATTAAAAAACATTAAGGCAGTATTTCAGCTTTGTGTAACCAGGAAGAGAGAAATTGTTAATAGCTGCGAAATTCTTGATTATTAAAGGATGTGTTCGGAAATGTTTTCATTTTATTTTTCTATGTATCATTTCATATATTATGGAGTCCTGAATGGCCGAGTGGCCAGCGCTCGGAACTACAGGTTTCGGGTTCGAGCCCCGGCGGTGCCATGGATGTTTATAGTGGTTCGGAATCCACTTTAAACCGTAGGTCCCGGTCTATAACATTATCGTAGAGAGTCGCAGCAGTAGTGTTACTCCGCGTCTGTAGCTTATCTTCAAGCTTCTCTCCTCCTGGGTAGTGCTAAGTGAGTAATGTTGGTGCGGCACTTGCCTTAAGGCATCTGTCTAAGTGTCTAAGTGTTTGCCAACTGCATTAGAACAAAAAAAAAAAATTCATATCTTATAACCAAACAAGTAATATGAAAAAAAAAAATTAAGTCAATTTCTTTTTTTTTTCCCCACTATATTGCAGAAAGTCCTTTATAAATAATTTTCATTCTCTTCTTGAAGTTTATCTGGCGTCCTCTATTGGTAGACACATGCAACTTAAATCATAAAAAAAACTAAAATTAATGAATTAAATTGAATTACTGAATTAATATTTGAAAAACTGTATTCACATCCAGTGTCATCCACTACGAGTTAAAAAAAAAAAAAAAATGAATTTGAACTCGAGTGGATGAATGAGAAGTATTTTAGGAACGATTGAAAATGTGAACAAGATATATAGAGGGAGAGTGTGAGCTAATAGAAGGAATTGAAAAAGTTGTTTGTTCAGAATTAAAAATGGGAAGCGGCAAATAAAGAGGACTGATGAACAGAATGAGATTGTTTCGAGGTTGAAAAAGGAGTATCAGATGACAGATTGAAATGGAATGTGTTGAAGGACCCAAACAAATATCAATAAAAAATAGCAAGGCAAAATTTCAGCTTTGTGTAACATTTTCAGATAAATAAAGTGGAAATATATTTACCCTATATACTTTTGATTTTGTCATACTTTTAAAGAGTCATATGCTATTTAAACTAACTATTTTTCCACCACATTATAAAAACAAAGAACCCAATGTTTCTCAAACTCAAAAGCGCCTTTCATTGCGTTTTTCTTTTCAGTGGAAAGTGGCTTTTTAATGCAGATGATAGCTGTTCTCAACCATGAAGCACAGGATAGGGACCTCTTTTTTGTATGTACAGGGTGATTATGATTAACGTCTCACTTTCAAAATGCTGTAAAAAAAAGAACCGCTTTTCACTATAAGTTCAAATAAATATAAAGTGAAGATACTTGAAGAAGGGGAAACAGTACGGCATTAAGAAAAATGTTCAAAGTGTATTAATAGATGGCGCTGCAAGCGACATAAAAGAAAGTGAATTCGGCTGCCAGTGATGTTATGAATCGAAATGACAAAGTATTTGGAATGAGGTTGCACATTAAACTAACTGTAGTGTTCAGTGTGCTTGATTGTTTTGGTGTTTTGACGGAAAAAATGACTTCCAAGTCATTCAACAGTTGCGACACTGTTAGCGGAACCCCATTTCTAGGGATCATCCAATCAGAGTTCAACAGGGTTCACTGCTCGGTCCCAGATTGTTTATAATCTCTATGAACTATATACCCAAGCCAGAGTTCTGTAAACTGACTATGTTCGTAGATGACACAGCTATAATTCCACAGCACAAAACACTCCGTCGTTGCTTTGCTTAATAATTACATTCCTCGCTTGGAAAGTTGGTTGACCACCTGGAAGATCAAAGTAAATCCTACCAAAGTGCGTGCTCCCTGTTTACACGTAAAAAGAACATTGGTTCACTTTTAAATGTCACCCTTTTTGGCCAGCGGGTCCCTGGGTTACTGAGTACAAGTACCTGGGGCTGGTTTTTGACTCTAAATTATCATTTAATACCCATTTTACCAAAGTAGTTGCAAAAGCAACTGCTGCTAGCGTTAAGCTAAAAAGCCTAATTTCTCGAAAGAGCAGGCTAACGATCAGACACAAGGTTTTACTCTATAAATCAATCCTTCGACCAATTCTCTTATACGGATGTCCTATTTGGGCGTCCTCCTCAACAGCAAATCTCAAGAAGCTTCAAGTTTTTCAAAATAAACAGATAACTATGATAATCAACGCCCCGTGGCTTGTTCGAAGGAAGCAACTCCACAGAGACCTAGATCTCGATGTTATTATGGATTATATTTTCAAAATTTCGAAATCGATTCACTCCAAATGCCCTCAGATCCGTAACGAAGCGATCAGACAAATACCTGTATACCATCCAGGTGTGGCTAGCTCCAGGAAGAGACCCAGAGCTATCTGTGATACTCACTGGGAATCTTTCCAAACATTGAAAAGGCGTCGTGGAATTTATTCCGCAACGGTTGATTCTACCGCTGTGGCTGTTGTTTAGTCACTACGATCAATTCAAGCGAATCTGAGCTGCAATTTTTGGCACTTAAATTATAATCATTTGCTACGATGTGCACCTTAACTTAGAACATGGCTATCTGACTCTTAAATAGTAATTTTAAATTTTATTTGTTAATTTTTAAGGGTTCATTTGCATTTTAATAACTTTTAAATTCTCTACTTGTTTGTTTACTTTAAAGCTAAATCCAATAGTTTATCTTAACAGTTTTCTAGCTATTTTATTTTAAATTTTTTATATCTTTCATCTATTATGTTGTAATGCTTAATTATTAACTTTGAAATTAACTTGTTTTAATCGTTAACTTTAATCTTTTAATTGGCTGACTTTTTGTTTAATTTTTGCAACAGTAAATTTTAACTACTCTCTTTCACCACAAATCTTAGTACTTTTAGTATTTTTTAATCGAAATTAATTGATGGAATAAAAGATGTTGCTTTTTTCCTGACTTTGGTCAGGTTTTTTCCCATGTGGACCCAATTGACTGATGGCACCATCTGACGGCGAGCCAGTCAATCAGATTTAAATTTGTATGTTTTTACGTTTTACTATTTATTGTGAATTCCATGTACTTTTACTTAGTTTAACCTTATTTTTAACCTTATTTTTATTTTTAACTTAAAATTCTTAATTTTAACTTTAATCTTTTATTTATTTTTTTTTGGACATCGTCAACGGACTCTTAATTGTACCGATAGCTTAGCTTTTTCGGTCTCTTGCTTTAATTGTTCTCAAGCAAGAGATGTTTTTCTTAAATTTTAATTTGTTTTATTTTATTTATTAATATTCTATTAATTTAAGCAACTTCATTTTGTGCAAGTTTTCTAAATATTTTAAGATGTGGAGGTTTTGTGGTTCTTAAAGCCACCAAGGAATTCCGTAACTGGTACGCCCGTTGCCCCAAGGCAAGGTCATACCAAATTGGATGGGAAAAATCGGTGAAACTTCTTTTTATGTCATTCCGTTCCCCCTTCTTCAAATATCTTCAGTTCAAATTTGAATTGTTGTGAAAAGTGTTTTTTTTTTTTTTACAGCATGTTGAAAGTGGGACTTATGATTATTATAACTCTGTATATAAAGTGTAAAAACAAGAACTTTGAAGGGAAAAGCATCGGAATCCTATTTTGAGCCTAAAATTGAAATTTCTTTCTGGTGTGTTTACAGAAGGAAATGAAGAGAACATTTTGTTTTGTCTTACTACTTTATCCTTTGAACACAGAAACAGTACTCGCCTCTTTTGTTTAAACAAATCCTACTTTTTGTTAATTTACATCTTTATTTTATCTTTATTCTCAGATCTTTAAGCTTGTGAGACGTACTATCAGGGCCGGATTTAGATGAAAAGAGGCCCTAGGCTATTTTACTTATGAGGCCCTTTCTCCTCCCATTTTTAAGGTTGTCAATTGAAATTTGAAAAAAAATTTCTATAAGATCTTTAGCAGGATATAAATTTAGGAATTAATACCCCCAGTGGCGAAGCGTGTAGATCGCTGGAAAAATTTCTTTTTCAGATTCTTTTTCATTCCGGGTTCTAGTCTGAGTGAAGGAGGAAACAAAATGGAAAATGAAACATGTGAATAAATGAGTGAGAGAGATGGAAAGTGTGTATGTGAGAGAGATAATTTTTCTAACTTTAAAAAATGAATGAAAATTATTTATAAAAGACTATGCAATATAGTGTATAAAAGTAGGAAATGACTTAAAATTTTTTAAAATGTTATTTGTTATTTAAGTATGTTGCATATGTTTCTTATTACGCATTTTATGATATCAAATAGCTGTGATTATCAAATTCTTTTTGACGTAAGAGGATTAAAAAAGAATGCATAATTCCACACATTAACGAGACATTTAGGGAAAATGTTTCATTACATGAACGTGCATAGAGATTAAAATGCACCCACATACACTTTAGATTAGAATTTCAATATTTGTGGAAGAATAATCGATTGACTATCGTTTTAAATGGCATATGCATTTAAAAATGATTTCTTACTCTGATATAACATTGATGCTTCCTGATTTTGACTTGTCCACCCGCTAGTCTGCATTTAGAAAACGCTCTCTTATTTCTTCACCATACAAAGCGCTGACCTTGTACTTTGTACCACTACAGACTGCCAAACTCGTTTTCGCATTCATTTCGTCTAACCAAGCAATTTTTCATTTCGCGTTTTTATTTATTTAAACAATATTATTGTATCATAATTTCTTTCTTTTTTTCTTTTTTTAAATCTGTTTGGGCAAGCACCGTTCTTTTCTCAAAGCATTTCTTCATCGTCTTTGTACTGAAACAAGATAGAAACTAGCTTCGCAACATGCCAAATCAGATATAACATTGAATAACAATTTATTGCGAGAAAATAAAATCTACGTATTTTTATTCACTTCATTCTTTGTTTTCAATGCCAACTGAATTTATTTTCCGCATTATACCATCCTACCTGACCGCTACTTGGTAGATTATAGGATGTGGTATGACTAGTGTCTATTCCAAGTGGCAATAAAAATTATTTTTATCACCCCGGAAATGAAATCACGTCATTCATATTAAACGTCTTTTTTTTATGTATTCCCTTTCCTCTTTTTTTTCAACTCTTTCTATTAACCCACACTGTCCCCATATATATATCTTCAATCGTTCATAAAATACTTTTTATTCATCCACTTCAAGTTCGAATTCATTTTTTTTTTTTTTTTTGAGCTTGTAGTGGATGACACTGCATGTTAACACAGTTTTTTCAAATATTAATTCATATATTAAATTTAATTAATTAATTTTAGTTTTTCTAGATATAATTTGTATATATCTACCAATTGATGGCGCCCTGATAAACTTAAAAAAATGAATGAAAATTATTTATACAGGGCTTTCTGCAATATAGTGAAAACAAAAAAGTAGGAATTGTTTTTTTTATATTACTTGATATTTATTCCATTTCCATTTTTAATATTTCGCAGTTATGTAAATCAAATCAAATCAGGTCGCTGAATAGGAGAGACACTCGAAGATGAAGATTTCAATTCATGGAGGTGAAATAATCAAGAGAACATTACAATCGAATATTTCGAATGAATCTCCATTCACTCTTGATTCATTTGTTTTATGGTTCATGCCTGCACCAGAAGAAGCCCTGCGAAGAAAAGACGCCAAAGCTTTTTCAGCGCCAACAATTATGCATGCTTCGAGCGACGGAAAGCTTCGTCAGAAGTCGCCATTAAAGATGCGTCAATGGCGAAGAAAGTATTAATTTGGGTGACTTCGTGAGTCGGTCTTGGAGATTCTGTCACTGGGGGATAGGGGCCATTACTTTGGGTCGGAAAAGGCTCGCTTCTTTTTACATATTCAGGGCGACGAGAAACACATTTCCCGCCAAACTCTATTATTCCACCCCAGGAAAAGGCTCGAAGGGTTCTTTTAATTTTAATGCATTAATGCTTTCAGAGCAGCAGGCGTTCGAATTTTAACCCTTCGAACATCTCTTGCCCGACACCTTCTTGGGGGAATTGGGGCGGGGGGGGGGTGTCTGGGGAGTGGGGGGATTCGATTATTGTTCGAAATAGTTTAGAAGCTTAAAGAGTCTGCTCCCGCTGAGAGTTGCCAAAGTGCAGTGCAGGATTTGGAGAGTTTTGGAGGATGCATGGTGAGCGCTTTATAGTGGAGGATCGAAGTTGCTAAAAGGAGGGTAAAAAAAACAACGACTGATGATGGGTATACATTCCAGGTGCTTTTATGAATAGTGTACGGGTTTGAAAAGTGTACGGGTGAAAATAGTGAATAGCGTAGGTAGTGAACATAGTGAATAGTGTAGGTAGTGAATAGTCTACGTGGTGAAAATAGTGAATAGTATTCAGTAAATAGTGTACGGGATGAAAATAATGAATAGTGATGTTGTCCTATCTGCTTTATAACAGTTTCTGAAACAGAGAAAATATCCTATTAGAAATTGAACGAGAAATATGAAGCAATTGTTTGGAATACTATAAGAATGGCCAAATTCAATAACCACTTGAATATAGCAATGCTGAATAGATAAAGAGCTAAGAATGATTTATTCAAGAATCTCTAAAAAAATATTCGAAAGTAAAATAAATGTAGTTGTGAATGAAGGATGAAGTATGTCCAACACTATAAGAAACATCACATACGAAAGCCAAAAGAGTGTATCAAAGTTTGAAAATTCTAGTCGTAAATGAAGAAGGAAAAAGTGGATTCCGAACCACTCACAAACACCCATGCCACCGCCAGAATTCGAACCTGGAGCCTGTGATACCAAAGGATGGAGCGTTAGCCAATTCAGAGAGCCTTGAATATTGGTGAAGTAGCAAACTACATTAAGCAGTGAAAGGTAATAAATTTAGTAAAGTTAGTAAATTATCACTCATCATCATGATGGCTGCAACAGCTCAAGGTGGGCCAAGGCCGTCTGCTTATTGCAGATTTCGAAACATGAGAAGTCTTTTTTATGGGGTACGGTTGTCAGGCCAACGCTCTACAGTCGTATTAGACTGGGACCTACAGTTTAAAGTGGTTTCCAAACCCCTTCAAACATCCATGGCACCGCCGGGACTCGAACCCTGAGGTTACCGAGCCTCAGAGCGCTTGGCCCACTCGGCCTTTCAGGCCCCCAAATTATCAATATTGTAGACAAAATAAATTAAAAAATATTTCTTCCAAACATTGCTTTTCTATTTCGTTCTGCACCGATCTCCCACATAAATAAATAAATAAAAGAAAAAAAGGAAAAGCCGCGAGTGAGAACTACTAAGAATGAATTAAATTTAATTATTGAATTAATATTTGAAAAACTGTTTTAACAACCATTGTCCACCGCTACAAGTTAAAAAAAATATATTTGAACTTGAGTGGAGGAATAAAAAAGGGCTAATAGTAGGAATTCAATAAAATGTTTCTTCCAAACATTGCTTTTCTATGTCCTTCTGCACCGATCTTCCACATAAATAAATAAATAAATAAAAGAAAAACCGCGAGTAAGAAATACAGAAAAGAAGAGCAGCGGCTCTTCTTTTATCTCTCTCGCTCGAATTGATGCCAAACTTTCGTCATTTTTGTGGAACGGAAGTACTCGCGGCAAACAACGGAACCGTCTCCATGGCAACCGCTTCTCCCGATAGCGGCATTTTGTCTCCGCGTGCTTGAGCCAACGATGTTCCCGAATAATCCGGCAGCTGAACAGGATTTCTGTTTTTCTGAATCGACCCGTTCTTCCGAAGAACATATATTTATGCTCTGCTCTCTTCCCCAGCACTCCATGGCACACCCTCTGCTTCCTGCTGCGATTGTTCACTTGCACCCCAAATGTGTACCAAAAGGGGCATTTGGCGAGAATAAGTAGGCCGTAGGGCACTGCAATCGCCCGATTCCCTCTCTTTCTTCCAGCAGTGTGCGGTTTGAAATGTAAAAATAAAGACAAAGATCTCTTGTTGGATGGTTCGGAAAATCTGCAGTGCAAGGAAGTTTGCAGACTAGCCTTAACTCACAAAGATCTACGGACTTATTGCTTGTTTTTTTTTTTTTTTTCTTCTTAGAACTATTTCTTTTTTATGCATTCGAGATACGCTCTACATGAAAGAATGTTGTAAATTGTACTTTTGCTTTCTAGTATGTCAAAGGAGCGTTAGGTAAGGATCGATTTATACTCGGCCATAAATACGAGATACAAAAAAGTTGAAAGTTGACACTTTCCTTCAGTCTAAAGATAGTATTTGAAACAGAGAAAAGTATCATAATAGTTATTTCATAGGATTGCTATAGTGTATGTAAGAGTGTATAGAGTGTATGTAATTAAATAGCCAAGATTGGTTTGGTTTTTCGCTCTGCTGTCATCTTGTGCACACTTTAGTCTAATTAGACAGCCATTTTACAGTGGATTCCGAACCACTCACAAACATCCATGCCACCGCCAGGATTCGAACTTGGAACCTGAGGTATTAAAGGCCAGAGATTTAGCCAATTGGCCGAAACGTTTAAAGGAGCCTCCTGAATTTTAATTATTGTTTATTTTCAAGTGGGGGCCACAATGGCCTAGTACTAGGTCTCTGGCGCTTGCCCGGAATTGCCCGCCTGGAGTCCCCAATCCCATGGCTTATGGAATTTCAATTTTTTTTTTTTTCTGTTTTAGGTTTCTGGCAATGTCCTTGACATCTGTGTGAAATTTGACGTCAAAATATTCATTAGTGTTTGAGTTACGGGTTTCCAAATGGCCGAGTGACAAGCGCTATGGCGCTCGGTAAGACAGGTTCCGGGTTCGAGTCCCGGCTATGCCATGGATGTTTGTAATGGCTCGGAATTCACTTTAAACCGTAAATACCGGTCTAATAGGGTCGTAGAACAGGGTAGTGTTACTCCGCGGCCGTAATTTATCTTCAAGCTTCACGCACCTCCTGGGCAGTGCTAAGTGAGTAACGTCAGTGCAGCGCTTGCCTTAAGGCATCCAAGACAACTGTGTAAACGAGGTATGTTTAAGTGTTTGCCAGCTGCATTAGAACAAAAATTCCAAGAAACTTGTGGTTTTTAGAGTCTTCCCCAACACCGCCGTCAAATCTTTCGCTTTGCACAGCCTTTTTCACAGAAATTGAAATAAATTAATCAATAGAATAATTAAGAAAAACAATTCATTAATACAAAGTAAACAGTTGTTCAAGGTATTTTGCAAGGTATTCAAAGTATTTTGTACCATGGTGGTTTTTCAGTACATAAAAAGAGTGTAGACCCCACAAAAAGTCGCAAAGCATTGAATAGAGTGCTATTTATTTTGAATATTGGTAAAGTAACAGACTACATTAAAGCAGTGAAAGTTAACAAAAGTAGTAAAGCTAGTAGATTGTCAATACTATAGACCAGGGGTCTCCAAACTTACCAGCCTTAGGGCCATACTGTTTACTCCAGTAAGTACCAAGGGTCTAAACCGTTTTAATTTTTCTGCCGTTATCTATAATTTATAGACCAGTCGCCGAGTACGCGCTCTGAGCGAGCATACGCTTGCTAACTACGCTGATTCAATTACTACAATTACTATTGTGTGTATCGATACGACCGTGACACTTGACGACCTCTAGTGATTAAAAGCGGAAATAGGTAGGCATAATTACCGAGGTATGTTCCCTAGTTTATATTGTTAGTGGGATTCATTTCAATTGTTTGTTAGCTGTTAGGCTTAAGTTAAATTTTCTGCATATTATGCTTGTCATTAAGTTTTTACCTAACAAGTCAATAAAACCGAGTTATTATCATTCTGTGTGTTTGCTCGTGGGCTGTTTTTCTGCTTTTGGAACTACTTACCTGTGTGAGAAAACATTTTTGAAAATGAAGTAAACAAAGAATGTTTACAGATCTAAGTTAATCGATGAGGATATTAAATCTCTTTTAATAATTGATACAAATAAAATGAATCCACAACTACAAACTATTGTCAGTGAAAAATCCCAATTACATAAATCTCATTAGTATTTTTTTACATGTGGATACCCCGCGGTTTCATTCGCGTTTATTTAGCTTTTCCGTTCCTGAGGGATTTTAACTAGTTTATAATGTCAGTGGGATTCATGTCAATTATTTGTTAAATGTTACGCTTAAGTTAATTTTTTTGCGTATTCTGCATGTTAAGCCGCGTATTATGCGTATTACCTAGCAAGTCAATAAAAACAAGTTATTATCATTCTGTGTTTTTTTATCCGACTTATTACAGTAACAGCAAACTATTCTCTGTCGCGGGCCGGATGGAAGACACTGGCGGGCCGTAGCTTGGAGACCCCTGCTATGGACAAAATATAAAAAAAATATTTCTTCCAAACATTGCTTTTCTATTTCGTCGTGCACCAATCTGTCACATAAATAAATAAATAAATAAAAAAAAAAAAAGAAAAAACCGCGAGTAAGAAATACCGAAAAGAAGAACGACCGCTCTTCTTTTATCTCTCTCGCTCGAGTTGATGATGATCAAACTTTCGTCTTCTCTCTGCGACGGAAGTGCTAGCGGCAGACAGCGGAAGCGCGGGAGGAATCCGTGGATCCCGTCGCCATGGCAACCGCTTCTTCCCCCGATGGCGACATTTATGTCCCCGCGCGCTTGAGCCAACGATGTCCCCGAATAATCTGCAGCCGAACAGGATTTCTGCTTTTTTGAATCGACCCGTTCTTCCGAAGAACATATATGTGCTCTGCTCTTCCTCTTCCCCCGCCCTCCATGGCACACCCTCTGCTTCCTGCGATTGTTCACGGTATCCTTGCACCCCAAATGTATACCAAAGGGGGCATTGGCGAGAATAAGTAGGCCGTAGGTCACTGCAATCGCCCGTTTCCTCTCCCAGCAGTGTGGGTGTTTGAAATGTAAAAATAAAGACGAATCTTCGAATCTCTTGTTGGATGGTTCGGAAAATGCGCACTGGAAGGAAGTTTGCAGACGAGCCTTGACTCACAAAGATCTAAGGATTGATTGTTTCTTTTCTTTTCGGAACTATTTGTTTTTAAGCATTCAAGATACGCTATACATGAAAAGAATGTTGTAAATTGTACTTTGCTTTCGAGTATGTCAAAAGCGTATTAGGTATGGGTCGTTTTACTCGGCAATAAATTCGAGATAAAATAAATTATAGTTTAAAAAAACTAATAAAAAAACGCTTTTAGAGTCAATAAAAAAAAAAATAAATAATTGTTTAACATAGGAATAAAATGACTGACGAGAAAATGAATGTCACTGTTCTAAAAGCGCGGGGTGCTTTGTATGACATTTTTAAACTAACTCTGCATTTCGGAATGAAACAAGTGAAAAATTGTGACGATTGATATCGAGCACCCCAAGCTTTTAGAACAGTGACATTCATATTCTCGTCAGTCATTTTATTCTTACGTTTGCAATTATTTTTTTATTTTTTAGTTTGATTAACTCTAAAAGCGAGTTTTTAAATTATAATATTTAAATGTGGTCCCGGTACGGGGACTGGAACTATATTTCTTACAACAATTTAATTGTGAGCAAAACAAAGGCTAAATGCGAATATGTCGAGCCAGCCAGGATTCGAACAGAGAATCGACTGATCCGTAGTCAGAAGCGTTATCCGTTGTGATAATAAACTTATCAAACTATTTTAGTGTCCTTGATAAGTCTACAGCGTTTAAATTAAATGTGATCGTTTAAAGAAGGCCATATCGCGCCCAAAGGGTTAGTTACATACAAACAAACATACAGGTGAAACTAATAAAAGCGTATTAAAAAAGGAACAGGAATAAATAAAAAAACTTAATATGAATGGCATAATTTCATTTCCGGGGTGATAAAAAGTGTTTTTTTTTTTTGCCACTTGCTAATGCCACTAGTGATACCGCCATCCTATAATCTATGAGACAGCGGTCAGGTGGAAAGGTAGAATGGTATATAATGCGGAAAATAATTCATTGTCATTGAAATATAAAAACAAAAAATGAAATGAATAAAAGGAAGTAGATTTTATTTTCTCTCAATAAATTGTTATTCAATGAATTATATCAGAGTAAGAAATCATTTCTAAATTTATATGTCATTTAAAAATATAATCTATCAATTATTCTTCCACAAATATTGAAATCCTTATGTAAAGCGTGTGTGGGTACACTTTAATCTCTATGAACGTTCATCTAATGAAACTTTTTTTCCTAAATGTCTTGTTGATGTGTGCAATTATGCATTATTTTTAATCCTTTTACGTCAAAAAGAATATGACAATTGAAGCTGTTTGATATCCTACAAAGCGTAATAAGAAACATATGCCACATACTTAAATAAAACGGTTCGCTAGCAAATTGTTCACTATTAAATTTGGAATCACATAAAACAAATGTTATGTTACTTTTTTTCTGTTTCAAATACTATCTTTAAACAGAAGCAGCGAGTCACTTTCAATATTTTTATCTCGAATTTACTGCCGAGTATAAAAAGAACCATACATAATGCGCCTTTGACATACTAGAAATCAAAGTACAATTTACAACACTCTTTCATGCAGAGCATATCTTCAATGCATAAAAAGAAATAGTTCTAAGAAAAAAAGAAAAGAAACAATAAATCCGTGAGTCGGGGCTCTTCTGCAAACTTCCTTCCAGTTCAGATTTTCCGACTCATCCACCAAGACATCTTCGCCTTTATTATTTTTACATTTCAAACACCCACAGTGCTGGAGAGGAATGGGGCGATTGCAGTGACCTACACCCTACTTATTCTCGTCCAATGTCCTCTTTCGGTACACATTTGGTACTATTGAACAATCTCAGGAAGCAGAGGGTGCGCCATGGAGGCGGGGGAAGAGGAGGAGAGCATATATATATTCTTCGGAAGAACGGGTCGATTCTGAAAAACAGAAATCCCCTTCAGCTGCAGATTATTCGGGGACATCGTTGGCTCAAGCACGCGTGGGACATAAACGCCGCTATCGGGGAAGAAGCGGTTGCCGTGGCAACGGGATCCGCGGATTCCTCCCGCACTTCCGCTGTTTGCCGTGAGCACTTCCGTCACAGGAAGAAGATGGAAGTTTTGGCGCCATCAACTCCAGCGAGAGAGATAAAAGAAGAGCGGTCGTTCTTCTTTTCGGTAGTTCTTACTCGCGTCTTTTTCTTTTTATTTATTTATTTATGTTTGAGATCGGTGCAGGACGAAATAGAAAAGCAATGTTTGGAATATATATATTTTTTTATATATTTTGCTACAGTATTGATAATTTGAGGGGCCTGAAGGGCCGGTCGGCTAGAACTCTGACGCTCGGTACCACAGGTTTAGGATTCGCGTCCCGAGAGTGCCACGGATGTTTGTAGTGGTTCGGAATCCACTTTAAATTGCAGGTCCCAGTCTAATACGACTGTAGAGCTTTGGGAGTAGAGCTGACACCCCTACCCCGTAAAAAAAGAAAAAAATCTGGTCTCGAAATCTACCAGTAGGTAGACGGCCTTGGCCCACACTGGGCTGTTGCGCTAATCATGATGATGATGGATAATTTACTAATTTTACTATTGTTATTAGCTTTCGCTGCTTAATGCATTTTGTTACTTCACCAATATTCAAGGCTGTCTGATGGTCAATTGGCTAGCTCTCTGAATGTGGTTCCAAAGGCTTTTGGTTCGAATCCCTAAAGGTGGCATGGGTTTTGGGAGTGGTTCGGAATCCACTTTTCCTTCTTCATATACGGCTAGAATTTTCACTCTTTGATATATTCTTTTGGGTATTGTATGTGATAACGTTTCTTATAGAATGGGACATACTGCATTCTTCATTTACGACTACATTTATCTTACTTTTGAATATTTTTTTTAGAGATTCTTGAATAAATCATTCTTAGTGAAGCTCTTTACCTATTCAGCATTGCTATGTTCATGTGGTTAATGAATTTGGCCCTTCTTATAGTATTCCAATCAATTGCTTGATATATCTCGTTTAATTTCTAATAGGATACTTTTCTCTGTTTCAGAAACTATCTTTTTACGGAAGAAAGGAGAACATCATGTTCACTCATGATAATTATTATAATAACTTTTTACGTGCCTTTTATTTAATTCCTTCTACACTCATGTCCATAAATTAAAGATAATGAAGTTCAGGCAAAAAAAGAGACAGAAGCAAAAACAAATTTGACTTATTTGTAAAGTCTATTTATTAAACAAAAGGTAAATAGCAGAAAAGATGCTATATGTTTGACATAATTAATAAAAATTGCTATTTTTACTCCCTGGAGCAAATTTCAAAAAAGAACCTATTCACAAAAAAACAGTATAACATGGTTAGTATGATGGTTAATATGGTGTATGTCTCCCGGACGATGCAATACAGGCCTTACAACGCCTAGGCATGCTGAGTATCAAATTATCAATCTGATCTTGGAGAATATTACACCACTCATCAAGCAATGCCCTCCGAAGTTCCGGTTGACAGGTGGGAGGGGGTTGACGGGCTGCAATTCGTCGGCCAAGCATATCCCACACATGCTCTATTGGATTCAAGTCCAGTGAGTATGCTGGCCAATCCATACGGGTGATATTCTCCAATTGAAGGCATTCGTCTACAATGTTTGCACGGTGAGGAAGGGCGTTGTCATCCATAAACAGAAATTCAGCACCCATGGCGCTCCAAAACAAACGTACATGTTGTTCCAGAATGACATCCCGATAGATGTGGCCTGTCATTGTTACACTCTGAACATGCAGGCCAGTTCTGACGGTGTCGTTCAATGGTGCTCTCTTGGTGGTAACGGGTACCTGGCGCTCTCCATATGAAAGTTCGGCGAGAATCAGACTGCAAACTAAACCTGGATTCGTCGGAAAACATCACACAAGACCACTGTTGCTGTGTCCACAATGCATGCTCTCTACTCCAGGGTAATCGCAGGCGGCAGTGAGTTGCGGTAAGTGGAACACATCTGACAGGCCTACGAGCATATAGACCAATGTGCCCTAAGCGTCTGTACAGGGTCTGCCTTGAAACTGTTGTACCGGTAGCTGAAGAGAGCTGACGAGACAGGTCTGATGCTGTGTTCCGTCTGTTTCTTTTTGCAGTAACTGCTAAATACCTGCCCTCATTCGGCGTTGTAACTCGGGGGCGACATGTGCTGTAACATCTACTCACATTACCATCATTTTGGAATCGTTGCCAAAGCCTGGAGATGACACTCTGGGCGATTCCTTGTTCCTCGGATACTTCCAGCTGGGTACGTCCACATTCCAGTCGTCCGATAATTCTACCATGTAAAAAATCATCCAAATGCTTCATTTGTGCCATAACTTAGCTGTTATTGCACTGAAAGGCTTTTAAAGCGCTTGTGAACAATTTTATTTCTTTGCCACCATTCCTTATATACCCCTCTCTTACACTCTCGTTATTGTGACGTACTATCCGCGCCATCTGGTGGTTTCCTGTAATTTGCATATTCTTCTTCAAGATGTGTGTGATAATTCTACTGGTGAAAGTTTTATTTTAGAGTTCAATTTCTGTGTGATTCTGAATTATCCTTAATTTATGGACATGAGTGTATTAGCTCACACTCTCCCTATATATATATTGTTCAAATTCTCATTCGTTCATAAATACTCTATATTCAGCCACTCAAGTCCAGATACATTTTTTTCAACTTGTAGTGGATGGCACTGGATGTTAATACAGTTTTTACAAATATTAATTCATTAATTAAATTTAATTAATCTATTTTAGTTTTTTAGATTTAAGTTGAATATATCTATCCATAGAGGGCGCCAAATAAATTTAAAAAAATGAATGACAATTATTTATAAAGGATTTTCTGCAAGAGAGTGAAAAAAAAAGTAGGAATTGACTGTAAGATTATTTTTATATTACTTGCTGTGAATAGTATACCATGTAATTAAATAGTGGCTGAAATCTGTTCGCTTATTTTGTCTCAAGACGCTTTTAAAAGAAAGAAAATTATTGTTACAGCCGTTTGCAGGTGATTTAATTTATTTATCTACATGCACTGTAATAATCACATGAAATAACTATTATGATACTTTTCTCTGTTTCAAATACTATCTTTATACTGAAGGAATGTGTCCTCTTCCAACTTTTTATCTCGAATTTATAGCAGAGTATAAAACGACCCTTACCTAACGCTCCTTCGAAATACTGGATAGCAAAGTACAATTTACAACTTTCAACTTTTTACTTTCATGTACGGCGTATCTCGAATGCATAAAAAGAAACAGCCGTGAAAAAAAAAAAAAAAAAGAAATAAAAATGTAGTTTGCTTAATGTAGTTTCTTACTTCACCATTATTCAAGGCTGTCTGATAGCCAATTGACTAGTGATCTAGCCTTTGTTACCACAGACTCCAGGTTCGAATTCTGGTGGTGGCATGGGTGTTTGTTAGTGGTTCGGAATCCACTTTAATCTGTAAGTCCCGTTCTGATTAGCCCTCGTGTGCGCAAGAGGACCGTAGAGCGACAAATCAAACCAATCAGCGGCTATTTAATTACATACACTACAACAATCACATGAAATTATATGCTATTATGCTACTTTTCTATGTTTCAAATACTATTTTTACACTAGCCCCTTTCAACTTTTCTTATCTCGAATTTATTGCAGAGTATAAAACGACCCTTACCTAACGCGCCTTCGAAATACTGGAAAGCAAAGTACAATTTACAACTTTCAACTTTTCACAACATTCTGTCATGTACGGCGAATCTCGAATGCATAAAAAGAAATAGTTCCTAAAAAATGAAAAGAAACAATAAATCTCTGCATCTCTGTGAGTCAAGGCTCGTCTGCAAACTTCCTAGCACTGCAAATTTTTCCGACCCATCCAACAAGAGATTCGAAGATTCGTCTTTATTTTTACATTTCAAACACCCACACAGCTGGAGATGACTCGGGCGATTGCAGTGCCCTACAACCTACTTATTCTCGTCCAATGTCCCCTTTCGGTACACATTTGGTACTAATGAACAATCGCAGCAGGAAGCAGAGGGTGTGCCATGGAGGGCGGGGGAAGAGAGCCTATATATTTTCTTCAGGAAGAGAAATCCTGTTCAGCTACAGATTATTCGGGGACATCGTTGGCACAAGTACGCGTGGGACACAAATGCCGCTGTAGGAGGAAGAAGCGGTTGCCATGGCGACGGATCCGCGAATTCCTCCGGCGCTTCCGCTGTTTGGCCGCCAGCACTTCCGTCAGAGAGAGAAGATGAAAGTTTGTGGTATCATCAACTCGAGCGAGAGAGATAAAAGAAAAGCGGTTGTTCTTCTTTTCGGTAGTTCTTCTCGCGATTTTTTTTTTTCTTTTCTTTATTTATTTGAGAGATCGGTGCGGGACGAAATAGAAAAGCAATGTTTGGAAGAAATATATTTTTTTTAATGTTTTATTTATAGTATTGATAATTTACTATCTTTACTAGTTTTATTAGCTTTCATTGAATAATGTAGTTTGTTACTTCACCAATATTCAAGGCTGTCTAATGGCCAATTGGCTGGCGCTTTTCTCTTTGGTACCACAGGCTCCAGGTTCGAATCCTGGCGGTGGCAAATTTGTTTGTGAGTGGTTCGGAATCCACTTTTTCCTTCTTCATTTACGACTAGAATTTTCAAAATTTGATATATTCTTTTTGGCTATTGTATATGATAACGTTTCTTATAGAATGGCCGAGTGGCTAGCGCTCTGGCGCTCGGTACCACAGGTTTCGGGTTCGAGTCCCGGTGGTTCCATGGATGTTTGTAGTAGTTCGAATTCACTTTAAACTGTAGGTCCCAGTCTAACACGACTGCAGAGCGCTGGGCTGACAACCCTACCCCGTAAAAAGGAATACTTTCAAGCTTCGAAATCTGCCAGTGGGCAGACGGCCTTGGCCCACCTAGGGCTGCTGCGCCAATCATGATGATGATTGATAATTTACTAACTTTACTAATTTTATTAGGTTTCACTGCTTAATGTAGTTTGTTACTTCTCCAATATTCAAGGCTGCCTGATAGCAAATTGACTAGCACTCTGGTATTTGGTCATACAGGCTCCAGGCTCGAATCCTGGCGGGGACATGTGTGTTTGTGAGTGGTTCAGAATCCACTTTTTTCTTCTTCATATACGGCTAGAATTTTCAAACATCGATATATTCTTTTGGGTATTGTATGTGATAACGTTTCTTATAGAATGGGACATACTTCGTTCTTCATTTACGACTGCATTTTTCTTACTTTTGATAATTGTTTTAGAGATTCTTGAATAATTCATCCTTAGTGAAGTTCTTTACCTATTAAACATTGCTATATCCATGTGGTTATTGAATTTGGCCATTCTTGTAGTACTCCAATCAATTGCTTCATATATCTGACTCAATTTCTGATCGGATATTTTTCTCTGTTTCAGAAACTATCTTTTTACAGAAGAAAGGACAACATCATGTTCACACACGATAATTATTATAATAGCTTTTTTTTACTTGTCTTTCATTCAATTCCTTCTATTAGCGCACACTCTCCCTATAGATATCTTGTTCAAATATTCAATCGTTTATAAAATACTTTTTATTCATCCACTCAAGTTCAGATACAATTTTTTGAAATTTTAGTGGATGGCACTGGATGTTAACGCAGGTTTTTCAAGTAATTATTCATTCATGAAATTTAATTAATCAATTTTAGTTTTATTTAGATTTAAGTTGAATATATCTACCTATAGATGGCGCCAAATAAACTTAAAAAATAAATGAAAATTATTTATAAAGGACTTTCTGCAATAGAGGGAAAAAAAGAAGGAAATGATTTTAAGAATTTTTTTTTATATTACTTGTTGTGAATAGTATAACATGTAATTAAAGAGTGGCTGAAAGCTGTTCGTTTATTCTCAAGATTGCTTTAAAAACAGAAAAAATTACTATTATCAGTTTGCAGGTGATTTAATTTAATTATCTACATGCACTGTAACAATCACATGAAATAATTACTATGATACTCTTCTACTATTTTCAAATACTATCTTTAGACTGAAGTAACCTGCCCACTTTCAATTTTTTTTTTATCTCGAATTTTTGCTGAGTATAAAATGACGCATACATAATGCGCCTTTTCACATACTGGAAAGCAAAGTACAATTTACAACATTATTTCATGTACGGCATATCTTGAACGCATGAAAAGAAATAGTTCTGATGTTTGTAGTGATTCGGAATCCACTTTAAACCGTAGCTCTCGGTCTAAGAGGACCGCAGAGCGTTTCGGGATAAAAGTGTTACTCCCGCGTCCGTAGCTTATCTTCAAGTTACAAGCACCCCTGGTTAGTGCGAAGTGAGTAACGTGGGTGCAGCCTTGCTTATGGCTTAAAAGACAACTGTTTAAGTATTTTCCAGCTGCATTAGAAAAAAATATTACTATTTATTATGTTTAGGCAGATTAAACGAACCACTTTCAATAGCTATTTATTATATCTAATACTATTCTCAATAAACAGTGCCATGGAGGGCGGGGGAAGAGAGCATATATATGTTCTTCGGAAGAACGGGTCGATTCAGAAAAACAGCAATCCTGTTCGGCTGCAGATTATTCGGAGACATCGTTGGCTCAAGCGCGCGTGCTACATTAATGCCGCTGTCGGGGAAGAAGCGGTTGCCATGGAGACGGGATCGCGGATCCCTCCCCGCGCTTCCGTTGTTTGCCGCGAGCACTTCCGTCACAGAGAGAGAAGATGGAAGTTTGGCGTCATCCACTCGAGCGAGAGAGATAAAAGAAGAGCGATTCTTCTTCTTTTCGGTAGTTCTTACTCGCGGGTTTTTATTTTGTGGGTGCAGAACGAAATAGAAAATCAGTATTGATCATTTACTAGCTTTACTAACTTTATTAAGCTTTCACTGATTAATGTATTTTGTTACATCACCAATATTCTAGGCTGTCTGATAGCCAATTAGCTAGTGCTCGCCTTTAGTGCCACAGGCTCCAGGTTCGAATTCTGGATTTGGTTTGGTTCGGTCTGTCTCTCTACGGTGATCTTGTGCACACTTTAGGCTAAACTGACCGGGACCTACGGTTTAAAGTGGATTCCGAACCCCTACTAACATCAATGGAAGCTGATGGTACCAATCCAAAACCAAGATTGAAAATTTCGTGTTATAGTTGCCATCACAATTCTAAAGTGAGGTGATCATTAGTATATTTGTTCTAAATTGAATGACAAGAAATGATCAAAGAAAATAAGATAATATCTAGATCAATACTTGTAAGAAAATTCAAAGTTGGGAATGGTTAAAAATATTATTTACGAAGATGTATTGTAAATTTTAGAGACTTTCAAGTAGAAATTTTCTTTTTTTTGAGTGCTATAACATATACTATCGAAATTCTTCAGTTCTACCTACAAACCCATTTAACATAGTCTAAGGAAGGTCACAGTGGCTGTGTGAATTGCTACTGGTGACCTCAGATTACACATCCTTATGAAATAAATATGCATTAATTAAAAACAGTTTCAAAACTCAGTTGCAAGACCTGCAGAATTAAATTCATTTATTCTTGTTCCAAAATCGATTAGTTCAATTTTTACTTATTCATTATCGATTACTGCACTAATATAAATTGATTTAAGATAATCTTATTAATGTTTTGGGATACACTTTTACAATTTGCATTTTACCCTCTCAAAAATGCATGATAAATACATTGCATAACATTTTACTTTTTATGGTGATTACAAAACAATTAATTAATTTTAATAGTGAATACCATGAATACAAAAATATTACATTATAGTATTCACTATATGTATTCACTATATATGAATAGCTCATAGTGAATGCTGTCACTTTTATAATAATAAAAGTAGATACTATGCGAAAATCAATACAATTATTAATTTCCATAGTATTCCCTTTTTGCACATCTATAAGTATATCATTATTCGGCGATTTCCATGCCCTCCTAAACTATATAACATACGGTGCCGCACACAATTCATGAAGGCACCTGGAACTATGGAACCCAGCATCGGTTGCTGTTTCCCCCCTCCTTTTGGCAGCTTGGATCCTACATTATTAAGCGCTCACACCATTTATTCTCAATCTTTCCAAATCCCACAATGCAAGGAGAACAACAACTCTCAGCGAGAGTAGAACCCTTTAAGCTTCTAAACTATTCCGAACAATAATCGAATCCCCCAGACACCCCCTCCCAATTTCCCCCAACAAGGTGTCGGGCAAGAAGACGTTCGAACGAAATCGAAGCGTCAAAATTCGAACGCCTGCTGCTCTAAAAGCATTAATGCATTACGGTTAAAGAACCCTTCAAGCCTTTTCCGACCCAAAGTAATGGCCCCTATCCCCCAGTGACAGAATCTCCAAGACCGACTCACGAAGTCGCCCAAATTAATACTTTCTTCGCCAGTGACGCATCTTTAATGGCGACTTCTGGACGAAGCTTTCCCGCCGCTCGGAACATGCATAATTGATGGCGTCGAAAGCTTCGGTGGCGACAACTTTGGCGTCTTTTCTTTTGGCATGGCTGCTGATGTTGCAGGGAAGAACCATAAAACAAATGAATCAAGAGTGAATGGAGATTCATTCGAAATATTAATTGTAATGTCTCTCGATTATTTCACCTCGATGAATTGAAAACTTCACCTTCGAGTCTCTCCTATTCAGCGATGCCTGATTTGATTTAAATGTGCAATATTAAAAAAGGAATGAAATAAATAAAAGAAGACGCTTAATATGAATGACGTGATTTCATTTCCGGGGAGATAAAGGTGTTTATATTGCCACTAGTTATACCACATCCTATAAATGTATGAGAGATGGCAGTCAGGGGGAAAAGTAGAGTGGTATAATGCTGAAAATGGGGCCCCCAAATGGCCGAGTGGCAAGCGCCTGGCACTCGGCACCACAGGTTTTCGTGTTGGAGTCCCGGCGGTGCCATGGATGTTTGTAGTGGTTCGGAATCCACTTTAAGCCGTAGGTCCCTGTCTGATAGGATCGTAGAGTGTTCCGATGGCGTCCGTGGCTTACCTTTAAGTCACACGCCCCTTTGTAATGCAAAGTGAGTGACGTCTATGCAGCGCTTGCCCTAAGGCATCCTATCGTGTTTGCCAGCCGCATTAGAAAAAAGAAATAATGCTGAAAATAATTCAGATATCATAGAACTCTGAAAACAAAGAATGAAGTGAATAAAAAGTATGCTTAGATTTTATTTTCTCTCAATAAATTGTTATTCAATGTTATATCAGAGTAAGAAATAATTTTTAAATTTATGTGTAATTTAAAAATATAGTCAATCAATTATTCTTCCACAAATATTGAAATTCTTATAGAAAGTGTGTGTAGGTACACTGTAATCTCTATGCACGTTCATTTAATACCGTACATCACTTGTCTGTTACGTGCCCTGTAATAATCACATGGAATAACTATTATATTTTTCTCAGTTTGAAATACTATATTTAGACTGAAGGAGCGAGACACTTTCAACTTTTATCTCGAATTTATTGCCGAGTATAAAACGACCCATACCTAATGCACCTTTTGAAATATTAGAAAGCAAAGTACAATTTACTACATCCTTTTCATGTACGGCGTATCTCGAATGCATAAAAAGAAATAGTTTAAAAAAAAAGAAAAAAAAAGAAAGAAACAATAAATCCCTGGATCTTTGTGAGTCAAGGCTCGTCTGCAAACTTCCTTCCAGTGCAAATTTTCCGAACCATCGAACAAGAGATTCAAAGATTCGTCTTTATTTTTACATTTCAAACACCCACATTGCTAGAAGAAGATAGGAATCGGGCGATTGCAGTGCCCTACAGCCTACTTATCTTCGCGCAATGTCCCCTTTCGGTACATTCGGTACTAGTGAACAATCACAGGCAGCAGAGGTGCCATGGAGGGCGGGTATATATCTATTCTTCGGAAGACCGGTTCGATTCAGAAAAACAGAAATCCCGTTTAGCTGCAGATTATTCGGGGACGTCGTTGGCTCAAGCACGCGTGGGACGAAATGCCGCTATCGGGGGAAGAAGCGGTTGCCATGGCGACGGGAACCGCGGATTCCTCCCGCGCTTCCGCTGTCTGCCGTGAGCACTTCCATCGTAGAGAAGTTGGAAGTCATCCACTCGAGCGAGAGAGATAAAGAAGAGCGGTTGTTCTTCTTTTCGGTAGTTCTTACTCGCGGTTTTTTCTTTTTTTATTTATTTATTTATATATGTGGGAGATCGGTGCAGGACGAAATAGAAAAGCAATGCCTGGAAGAAATATTTTTTTTATATATTTTGTCTACAGTTTTGATAATCTGCTAGCTTTACCAAGTATGTTAACCTTCCTGCTTAATGTAGTCTGCTACTTCCTCAATATTCGAAATAAATTGCACTCTATTGGATACTTTTCTGAATTTCTGTGGGGTCTACACACTTTTTATGCGCATCTCAAAAGGCTAAATCGTACTACACTACTGTGTCAAAAATATAAGACCAATTTTCAATTTAATACAGCCAGAATTGGGGTTTTGTATTATTTTGTAAAATTACTCATTTAACGAAAATGCGTGTTCTAACAGAAAATTCTTATATAGTTTAAAGTGCTTACAAGAATTTCAAGGATGGATGACTGCATAATTTACAAATGGAATTCATTGAATGTTAACAGATTCAAGGAAACATAAAAATTCATTAAAAGATAAATACCTCATTTTAGTTTGAGTAAAATTCGGTTCAGTGACAATTGCATGAACAGAAAGAAAATTCGAAT
This sequence comes from Caerostris extrusa, assembly GCA_021605095.1. Classification (NCBI taxonomy): domain Eukaryota; kingdom Metazoa; phylum Arthropoda; class Arachnida; order Araneae; family Araneidae; genus Caerostris; species Caerostris extrusa. The sequence continues at coordinate 84,152 of BPLR01013948.1, forward strand.
GATATTTTAATTGAACATCGTTAAAATTTTAATGCTGAGATGCATTAAGTTTTGAAATCTTATCTCTAAAACTAAGACTGAAAATTTAGTTTAATTATTGCCATCATAATGATTACGTGAGTCAGCAATGAAAGAAATGAAGGCCGGATAGAATCTCCGTCGCGCCGGAGTTGGCCCGCGGGCCGTAGTTTGCCCATCCCTGGTCTACAGTATTGATGATCTACTAGCTTTACCAACTTTCACTGCTTAATGTAGTCTGCTACTTTACCAATATTCAAAATAAATAGCACTATTTGATGCTTTCTGTGGTTAACTACACACTTTTTATGGGTATTTCAAAAACCTAAGTGGTACTATATTGTTACAAAATACCTTGCAAATTCGTACCTAAGCAATTTTACTTTGTATTAATGAATAGTTTTCTTAATTATTTAATATTATATCGATTGGTGTGAAAAAGGCTGTGCAAAGCGACAGGTTTCACGATTAATATTTGGCACGATTCTAAAACTTCAAGTAACTTGGAAATTTTTTTTTCTAATTCGCTTAGACAGTTGTTGTATTTAATGCCTTAAGGCAAGCGCTGCACAGATGTTACTCTCTTAGCACTACACAGGAGGTGCGCGCAGCTTGAAGATAAGCTACGGGCGCGGAGCAACACTATCCCCTCAACGCTATACGATCCTGTTAGACCGAGACCTACGGTTTAAAAAAGTGGATTCCGAACCCTTACAAACGTATATGGCATAGCCGTGACTCGAACCCGGAACCTGTCTTACCGAGCGCCATAGCGCTTGTCCCTCGGCCATTTGGAAACCCGTAACTCAAACACTAATGAATATTTTGGCGTCAAATTTCACACAGATGTCAAGGACAGTGCCAGAAACCTAAAACAGAAAAAAAAAAAAATTGAAATTCCATAAGCCATGGGATTGTTAAATTGAAAATTGATTTACTTTTTGAACACAGTGGTATACCATTTCAAGTAATAAGCGTTTCTTACTCAGAATGTGTTTTCGCAAACTATTAACTCTTACTGAACATAAAATGAAATGGAAAATTTAACTTTCCCCTTTATAAGAGAAGATAATCTTCTTCCTTCTAATTTGCTTATTTACCAAGCTAAAGTTAACCAGTGCGGATGATCTGAAAAGAAAAGGATTATTTTTTTATCATTTTACAGTGGTCTTACGAGGCAATGACGAGTGTATTTCCTAGAAATTTGCTTTCTTTGTTTTGTTATGAAGTGAAACTTTTTGTTGTTATTTACAAATTCAAAAATCTTCAATTGTTTTCAGTTGCATCCAAGTGCAATTTTCTTTCGTTTTCCATTCCTTCTATTAGCTCACACGCTCCCTATATATATCTTGTTCAAATTTTCAATCGCTCATAAAATACTTTTTATTCATCCACTCGTGTACAAATACATTTTTTTTGAACTTGCAGTGGATGACACTGGATGTTAATGCAATTATTCCAAATATGAATTCATTCATTAAATTTAATGAATTAATTTGAGTTTTTTTAGATTTAAGTTGCATATATCTACTCATAGATGGCGCCAGATAAACTTAAAAAAATGAATGAAAATTATTTATAAAGGACTTTCTGCAATAGAGTGGAAAAAAAGTAGGAATTGACTTTAAAAATGTTTTTTTTTTATATAAAGGGTAATTTATTCATGTACCATTCCATATTTTTTATTTATACATATCTCATTTTTACCATAAGAGATAAAATAAGAATAAATTTACCATGAAAGGTTCCTGGTATTATTATTGGTATATTATATATTGATAGGAGCGCATAAAATAATTGAAACATTGTTTAGTACGAAATGCATATGCAAAGCAATATTATTGAAAATTTACCAAATTTCCTTTTCTTTACTGTATTGAGGATTTTCAGATTTCATGTTACTTGAAAACTGTCCAGAGAACTTTGCTTCTGCTTTATCCTCAGGTCGCTTCAGAAAGGTGACATTGGTCATTCCAGACAATGTTCTGGTTTGTTTGTGCTTTGTTGAGGTGGTGCATTTCTGCAAAATTTTTGACAACCACCCTTTTAGAAAAGGTGTTTGATTTATGTGACTTGTAATCCAAACATAGGTCGTATATCCAACAGGACGTGTATCAAGTTGGATTTATGCCAAAGTGGACGTATGCCAATGTACTACTGTAGAAGTTATATCCTATTTGCTATTACAATACTACTACTACAGGACGTATATCAAGTAGGGCTTGTTGCAAAGCGATCGTATACCAAAGTATCACTATATAATACTGTGTCCAAAAAGTAAGACCAATATTCAATTAAAAATTCCGGGACTTATGAAAGTTCAATTATTTTTCTTTTTAGTCTGATGGCACTGTTCTTGACATCTGTGTGAAATTTCCCGTCAAAATATTCATTAGTGTTTGAGTTACGCTTGCTCTGTGAGACGCTAAAAGTGATTCCGGCGATTTTTTGAAATGTCTAAATTAATTGAGCAAAGAACTTGCATTCAATTTTGTTTGCGGAAACGTATAGAATGTTGCAGAAGGCATTCGGTAAGAATTCCTATATTGGAACGAAATGTTTACAAGGGGTATAAACAGTTTAAAGAAGGCAGAGAACGCGTTGAAGAAGAAGAGCCCTCCTGATCGACCCCTCAAACTCAACCGACGAAGCTCACGTCCACAAAATTAAAAGATTTGGTGCTTGCAAACCGTCGATTTACAATTCAAGTCCTTGCTGACGATTTGGAATTTTAGAAGGATCGGTCAACCACTCCTCAAACACGCAAAATCTCGATTGGTACCAAAAATACTGAAATACGCTCACACTGCATTGATTCTTCGTGATTTTTCGCCAAAAATGAAGCCCATATCGTTCCACAACCACTGTATTCACCTGATTTATACCGTGGGACTTCTGGCTATTTCCTAAATCTAAAAGTTCCTCCGGAGATCCATTTTGAGTGGATTGAAGAGATTCAACGTGAACCGCCGCGCGCTTTGAAGGCCATCCTGCCGATGACTTTTAGCCTGCATTGAGAATTGGGAAAAAGTTGGCATAAGTGCATTGTGTTCGGAGTGGATTACTTTGAAGGCGATGAAATAAATTTGAAGAATAAATAAAGAGTTTTTGAAAAATTGGTCTTACTTTTTGGGCACAATAGTAAGTAATAACATTTCAATTTAAAAATATTTTAATATTGTTGTCAGCTGGCTCAAGTAGTGTGCAAATCAAAAGTTAGTGATAAATTTCCCGGGTAAATGTGGTTTTCTGTTCCTATTTCTTTTTAGTTGTGTTGTTATTATTTGAAAAGTACTTGTTTGTCTTTATCTGTTCGTGAAGTTCATCTAAAATAAGAAAATAAGCAGAAAACATTCAAAATTTTATTTCCATTTCTATATACAAACAGTAAAGACACATGTTCTGTTAGGAAGGAAGACATCAAATGCTTAAAGATCGCGCACACGCATCATTCTATTTGAAAGAGGGTTAAATACATTTGATTGTCATCTTAAACAAAAACTCAACATTTTTTTTTCTTGATTAGTAACACGGAATACAGTTGCAGTGCTTCATACAGCATAATCAAAATAAATCAAACTTATTTAAAACTAATTTAATTTAACATGCAATGAGCTACGCATATTTTTCAACACACAATAAAATAATTTCTTTCACTTTGATTTTGTTATTTTTACTTTAAAATGTTTATTTTTATTGATTTCGTTGTGAAAATTTATTAAACGATTCTTAAATATTTTTTACAAATTATAAAATTCTTGGGTAGGTATAAAATAACTTTTAAATAATGCAACTTTAATTTTTATTAAATGATTATTATAAGAAATTAATCTTAAAAAGTTAAATATTTATTAAAAGTTAATTTTAGTTAAAGTAATTAAATTTTTTTAAATAAAATAGGATTTTTTATAGGTAGTGTATTAAAGTGAAATTGTCCTTTATTTGAATATAAATTAGATGTGTTAGATTGAGAAAAAGAAATACAATAAATTTTGGTACCTCAGTTTTGGAGATCAATTCACGTTTTACATTTGAATGCATTTTATCAAACATTCATCTGTAGAGATGTACTATAAAAGATTTTTTATGAATAGTCCTTTTTGTGCATTTCGAATTCTATAAACGCTTTTAAATTTCTATAGTTTTCATTAAGTTTCAAAGAAAATTCTACAAAATACATGGATGATGATTTTTGCATTTTTTAATATTAAAATAATAATTTGTTATAAATAACATTTACTTAATTGCAATTATTCTAAATTTAATTTTGATTTAAAGTACGTGCCTCAAATAATTGCGCGGAATTCATTTTAAGATGAAAAATAACCAACAATAAATTGTTGGTATTTTGGTATTGGTAAATTGTTGGTATCTACACAATTTAGTTTTCTTTGAAATTCTTTCCTCATTCATTCATACCAAATTTAATGTGAGTTGGTCCTTTTTTTTCACGTATATTAAGGAATTGCAGTTTTGCTTTTATTTATGTAGTATTTACAATATGCAATACACATAAAGCACCTAACATGAATTTCTATCTATCTACACATTTAGTTTTGTATTTTCGAATACTTATTCGACATTGAAATAACTTTCAATATGCATATCAGTACGAACTTCTTTTGCGGAATTTTTCTAGTTTTAATCCATTCAATATAAACTACTGTAAATTTAATAGTTTATAGGATTCAATGGTTAAAAAAGCACAGAAAACAGTGTGTGCAAATAGGTAACATACAACATTCATGTTAAATATTCAATGCTCAATCAAACAGTTATTAGTACTTTATAGAATACATCTCAATGTTTGATCTATTCTTGTTCCAGTCTTAAACTGGATTTCTACCAGTTAAGGCTCGTTTCCGCCGAGGCATGAGGCGTTTAAGCGTGAAGCGATGACCCATTATTAGCCTCACTACGTTGGCCTGAAACCGGTTTGAAATCCACCGCTTCGAGTCGACCCACTTTCAACTCGAAACGGAACTTCACTAGGCGCAATGCTATTTCTAACGTTTCGCTGTGAAGGGGTGGAAAAAATGTTCTTGCCAGCCGCGTGAATCTTCAACGCTTGACGCTTCGGTGGGAACGAGCCTTTACTGAGATCATACGCCAGGAGAGCGTCAGCCAATCAGATGACTACTACCTTTCCCACACGGGTTTCTAATTGGCTGACGTTCTACGAGGTAAGTTCTTAGTATTTGGTAGAAATCCAGTTTTACTGTATAAATAGAAACAAAATGCCTGTACTTGTTAGGATTGGCGGAGAATGTCTTAAAGAGAAAATATATCTATATACAAGAGTGAAAATTCTGAATGAAATTAGAAGTGTAAAAGATTATTTTTCAAAAATAGTAATAATAAAATAAATAAAATTGAATATTCGATAAACATTTATATAAGTCAATTTTCTTTCAGCAATTAAAAATCTTCAGATAATTATAAGAAGTTCACGCTCTTTGAAGTGGGATTAGGTTATTTTCCATACAGATTTGTAGAAGATGAAATTTCGTCTTCATTTCAAAAATGTTTACTTATAACATCAGACTACTAATTTCGGTTTGTCAGTTTTTTTTTTTTTTTTTAACAAGAGACCACAATGGCCTACATCAATACATCCATTTTTTAAATCTGGAAGAACCTTGTTTACTGAGGTTGTAAATCCCTGAATTCCAATTATCTTGTTTGGCAAGAGTTTGAGGTTTATCCTCACTATTTAGGTTTTTCATTTTTCCTTTTCTGAAATCGCCTTTGAAATTCCATAGTTGCTAGAAGAGTCCAAGTTATTGAAGGACAACAAAATCCAAACGTCTTTTTTTATGTTAACCGTAAAAAAAAGCACGCATATAAAACACACCCACACAAAATTGAAGTGTGACTAATAATCACATGCATTTTTATGAAGTCTTCATAAGCGCATTATCACTAGTTTATTATTTATTAGAAGTACCAACCGGCACGTGCGAAAAATCCCTGCTGAAACATTTTATGACATTTATTTAATATTTCATACGAAGTTTTTTTTCTTTCCTCTTTTTGGTTGTAATAGATCTTATAATAGTAGATCTATAACGCGAGCTTTACCAAGCATTTGTCCAAGGTTTTTAATATTTTCAGTAGATTTTAAAAGATTTAGATTGAGTCACACAGTTTTTCAAAAAGATTTCTTTTTCTTATAATACATTTTTTCCTTTCCTTTTTGGATGTAATAGATCTTATAATAGTTGATCTATAACGTGAGTTTTTACATTTGTTCAGGTTTTGTTTAAATATTTTTCAGTAGATTTTAAAAGATTTAGATTGAGTCACATAGTTTTTCACAGATTTCTTTTTTTCTTGTAATGCATTTTTTTCTGGTGTAGTATAAGTCATTGTCAAGTCACATTGGCCAAGTCTTTTTGATTTTAATAGTTTTTATCAGTTTATTTTATGCTACAATAGATTTTGAAAGATCTGTAAGTAAGACTCCACTTGCTCTTTTTTTATTTTTCTGTAGTAGTCTGAAAGTGACTTTTACTTTTACTGTAGTAGTCTGAAAATGACTTTTACTTTTTGCTGTAGTAGTCTCAAGGTGACTTTTACTTTTTGCTGTAATAGTCTGAAAATGATTTTACTTTTTGCGCTGTAATAGTCTGAAAGTAACTTTTTTATTTTTGCTGTAGTAGTCTGAAAGTGACTTTTTACTTTTGCTGTAATACCAGAAAGTAACTTTTTTGCTGTAATAGTCTGAAAGTAACTTTTTACTGTAATAGTCTGAAAGTAACTTTTTGCTATAATAGTCTGAAAGTGATTTTTTACTTTTGCTGTAGTAGAATTTGAAAAGTCTGTAAGGGAGCTTCCACTTTTTTTAGATTTTTTGTTGCAAATTTTCAAAAAGATTTTCAAAATTTCGAAAGCGTGTTTTCCGTTGTCTTCCTTTTTTGTAGCTGTAGATTTCAACCGTTAAGAGAGGAGGAGCCACAGTGCGAGCGAGAGGAGGTGGACTAAGAGGAGAGCGTGGCTCGCGGGGGTGGCGTCGAGATGCAGATGAGCTGGTCGTCGGGGATGTCCCGAGGGGCATGCTCTGGAAGTCGTCTGGGGTCTCGCAGCGGGTCTCCTGGGAGAGCTTCATCACGCTGGCTCCCTTGTTCTGCACCCAGTCCCGTAACCAGGCGATCTTACAGTCGCAGTGGATGGGGTTATCTAGAACAAAAATAATAACAAACAAGTATAAGAACATATAAAGTATTATGTATAAGTATATATAACGTATAATAACGTATATATAAAGTATATATAACGTATAAAGTATAAGAAATTTTTTTTTTTTTTTATATTTGTTTGTTCTTAAAGTCAATTCCTACTTTTTCCCACTCTATTGCAGAAAAGTCCTTTATAAACAATTTCCCTTCATTTCTTTAAGTTTATCTGGCGCCATCTATGGGTAGATACATGCAACTTAAATCAAAAAAAACTAAAATTGATTAGTTAAATTTAATGAATGAATTAATATTTGAAAAACTGTATTGACATCCAGTGTCATCCGCTACGGAGTTCAAAAAAAATGTATTTGAACTCGAGTGGATGAATAATAAAAGTATATTTTAGGAACGATTGAAAATTTGAACAAGATATATATCCTAAATACGGGCAGCTTATCTCGCAAAAAAAAAAAAAAAAAATTTCGTTCACCGGGCACCAAGCGATACATTGCCAAATATTGAACGAATTTATTTCTTTACATTTTTAAAAAAATTGTGGGGAAAATACTTTTAAATGAATTGAGAATTTTAATTTGATGAAAATGAATTATTTTATTTTCGAAATTGTTTATTTTGCTGGTATATGGAGCCGTGGTCAAAAGGAAAAAAATCTGACGTTGGCAAAATGTGCGCCTGGTTAACAGAATAATTATAATAAATTCTCTTCCCGTTCATCTTTTAGACAGAAAATAAAATTGCAAAGAAAATAGGACCCTCACAAGAATTAAACGGAAACAATGTGCTACTTTCAGATAGGGTTATCCAGAATTATAACTACTGCCGTTTTTACTTTACAGTGATTTTGTTGGAAAATATTCCATGCATTTTAGCCGTTCAAGCGATATATCTGAAAGTTTAGGTAGTGTGAACTCTGAGTCAATTTTGAAAGAAAAAAGAATCAAATACTCTGTTTGTTTTTGGAAATATGCGGAAAATGCAAGAATAATTTAAAGTACAAAAATTTGAATAAAAAAAAAGTCAAATTTAAAAAGTGAAACAAAACTTTTTTATTTAAAACGAAAAGTCAGCCGAGAGTTAAGCTATTTAATAAAATATCTGATGCAACCCTTTTGTTTCAGAATTACAAAACCCAATTTTAGACATTGAAATAACAATTTAAAATTTATAAATGAAATAAAAATACTGCAAAAAGAAATCATAGATTCTTTTGCAGTAGAACCTGACACATTGAGTGCTCTAAAATGTGATATAGCGCTAAAAAAAAAAGCGTCGTGCCAATTTTAGTTAGATTTACTGCAAAGACAGTATATCGTATTATTTGTACAAATTAGAGTTAAAAAGCTTATTTAGAAAACTGAATGTATTGTTATTGATACGTGGATTAGCACTTTTTTAGGTGACAGGACATAATGTCAATTTAAAAAAATAAATAAAACTAATATCCTTTTAAAGGTAATCCAATTAAAACTGGATTGAATTCAAATAATCTTGACACTAATCCTGTTGAAAGTGTCAGGGAGATGTTCAGACCAGAAAAAGAGTCATTAAAAATCTTTAAATTATATATATATATATATATATATATAAGCTGATAGCTGCTATTGGAAACACACTTAAAATTAATTCCGAAAATGTTAGTTTATGTGACAAAAGGAAAATATCATAAAGTATTAAATTAAATCTTATTATACTTTTTTTATCTACATTGTATATAGTATCGGATTTTTAAAAAAAAATATCCAAAGAGCATCCTTAATATGTATTTAAAGATTCCTTTTTAACTGTAGGAAACAATAAAAATTACGATAATTATTATTTTAATTATATTTTATTTATTTAAATACTCTGTCTTATAGAAAACTAAAACCGAAAATCAAATTATTTTCTCGTATAGAATACACATAGATTTCATATGTCAATAAAAAAAAAAAAAAAAGTAATGTTTTGCTTTTACAAACAAAAATATTTTTTTGTTTGCAAAACTGCGATTTTGAAAGACCTCTTTTTCAATTCATGTTATCAGTTCATATTCTCCTCTATATATCTTGTTCACATTTTCAATCGTTCCTAAAATACTTTTTATTCATCCACTCGAGTTCAAATACATTTTTTTGAAGTTGTAGTGGATGAACACTGGATGTGAATACAGTTTTTTCAAATATTAATTCAGTAATTTAATTAATTAATTGATTTTAGTTTTTTTTAGATTTAAGTTGCATGTATCTACCCATAAATGGTGCCAGACAAACTTAAAAAATGAATGAATCATTTATAAAAGGAATTTTCTGCAATAGAGTGAAAAAAAGTATGAATTGCTGTTAAAATTTTTTTTATATTACTTGTTTTACTTTTTAACTTTTAAACTAAAATGGACGTCCTTTAAAATTAAAAAAAAAAATGTTTATAACGAAAAGAAATACGATTATCAAGATTGTATATTAAGAAAAGATATAAATAAAATTATCCACTTGTAAACATTGATGGCAGCCATAGTAATGATAGAACCTATGTTTACTTAAAAGTCTAGTATCCTATAGTGCGTGTGTCTTCATAGCCAGATCCTAAAATCGTCGTCCAATAAACAAAAAAATTTGACTCCGTAGTTACAGTTTAGAATCTGTCACAACCCATTCGTATTTTTCAATTCCTTCTATTAGCTCACACTCTCCCTATATATATCTTGTCCAAATTTTCAATCGTTCATAAAATACTTTTTTATTCATCCACTCAAGTTCAAGTACATTTTTAACTTGTAGTGGATGACACTGGATGTGAATACAGTTTTTTTTTCAAATATTAATTCATTCATTAAATTTAACTAATTCATTTTAGTCTTTTTGATTTAAGTTGCATATATCTAACAATAGAGGGCGCCAGTTAAACTTAGAAAAATGAGTGAAAATTATTTATAAAGGACTTTCTGCAATAGAGTGAGAAAAAAAGTAGGAATTGACTTAAAACTTTTTTTATAATACTTGTTTTTAACTATAACCTTATTGATCTACCGCAATCCTATTCGGGTTACACCATGGGCGATTTCTATGGAGAGTGCATGGTTTTAGATTTCAACCTAGTTATATATGCAATAAATAAGTACATGGTGCCTCAACAGTCATGGGACACTCTTTGAGCTTGTGTACGGCTTACTAGAACATACGTTTTGGCATAAGAATGTAGGGTCGGAAGAGACGAAAATACTTTAAAAAGTGTTGTTGTTGTTTCTTATCCCACTTGGCAGACGTCTAGGCCAAGCCCACAAGCCCATATGTACTCATGATTGAAGGGGAAGGAAGAAGCTTCTGTTGTGATGGAGCACCCGTAGGTAGAAGTCTGACTTCTGTTCCGTGACGCTCTTACAATCATAGGAGACCAGGACCTACGGCGTAAAGTGGATTCCGAAACACTACAAACATCCATGGCACCGCCGGGACTCGAACCCGAAACCTGTGGCACCGAGCGCCAGACACTCAGCTATTCAGGCCACTTTAAATAGTTGCTCTGACATCAGCAACTGACGGTATTTGAGAGCTACACTGTCAGGAGGATGGACCCATCACCAGATTATCCTTTTCTTTTCGTCCCTTTTCTCCACATGTCAGCCCTTTTCCTAAGGCTATGTAGCTCTATACTAGTTTGAAATGGGAAGGTGAAACATCGGTGGGCCTCACGAACAGCCCACTGCCGGTTCTTGATGTAAGGGCAGTGTTTTCCGCGATGATTTTTAGGGAAATTGCCATGCATTTTCAACCCCTACGGAAAAATCATGTTAACTCCCACCAGGAAGCCTGATGCAACCAGGTATCGATGCTAGATGCTTTAAACATTACAATAGTCATCAAGTGTCTTCATATCTGAAAGCAGAGACAACAGCAATGCCACCAGCGGATTCGAACGTCGGCCTTCTTGCTTGTTAGTTGCGCACGTTGCCATTGAACCAAAACTCGCGCACGATGTGAATCTATAGATTTATTTTGAAAAGTAAATGTGTCCGTCAAATAAACCCAGTGTGCTTTAATGTATAAAAAATGTTGGGGATCACTATGCTGAAGGAGTGAAAATCTTGATTTGTATTATAGTTCGTTTTGAATTCGGTCTTTTGTAAAAAGCTTTGTAAATCGTTTCTATAAATTCATTCCAGGTCTTCCATCTAGTTTTCCGGTCTTACACCTAATTACATCTTCCATTTTAGGTCTTTCATCTATTTGTCTCAGGTCTTCCATCTAATTCCATCTTCTAATCCAGGTCTTCCATCTCATTCTACCTTTAATTTTAGGTCTTCCGTCTAATTATCCTAGGCCTTCCATCTAGTTCCATCTTCCATTCTGGGTTTTCCATCTACTTCCCTGTTCCATTCCGGGGCTTCCATCTTCCATTCTGGGTCTTCCATCTACTTCCATCTTCCATTCCGGGTCTTCCATCTACTTAAATCTTCCATTTCAGATCTGTACTTTAGTTCATTGGTGTATGATAGACACGTCGCTATTTGTCTGATTTTGTTCCTCTTCCTTTTCTATTACAGAATTTGTAAGTTTTTATCCTTATTCTTCTCATGCATAAAAGCTTTGTAAATTTTTGTTGGCAAAAAGCATTTTTAGCTGACGGTTTTATTAAACTGAATAATAATAAACGTGCGTAATCTAAGGATTAAAGTGTAGAAAAATTTCTGCAATTGAAATATACATTATTATACATTTGCAAGGCTTAATTATTATTAGATAGCCGCGAGAGGTCTGTGACCAGTAACTGGGACCATAACTGTATGGTTCAGTGTGGTAAGTACAAGGGTTAGATTTTGAGACGACGAGGAGAACGCTATGAGTGTCTGAAGAGGTAAGACGGTCAGGGACCGTATGTGATGTGTATATGGTTTTAAGTATTACGTAGGATTGATATTGTGGAAGTGGCACAGGGTGCCATGTGTATTGTTAATATTGTAATATAATAAATTAATATAAAGAAAGAGATTGGTCTTACATCCTGACACAACTAGCCTCCAGCATAGAGATAACACATTTATGCACAAAACAGTTTCATAACATGATGGCAAACTTCTTACCATGGATGTCGAACACTTGCAGAGTGTTTAAAATGGGCGAGTAGGTCTCATAAGGAAACGTGCTGAGCTGGTTCGATTGCAGGTGCAGCCACTCCAGCGAGTCCAGGTAGACGAAGGCTATGTTATCGATGGACAGAAGCCTGCAAGAGAGAAACAAAAATTTCTCCGTATTGAAAGACGGGACACATTAACCCACGAAGGGTTAGATGACTTGCGTTCAGTACTTTGTTTGCTTTTTAAAGGCTCTTTCCCACCGAGGTGTGAGGCGTTGAAGCGTGAAGCGTTGACCAATCACTAGCCTCACAGTGTTGGCCTGAAACCGGTTGAAATCCACAGCTTCGACTTGACCAACCTTCAACACTGAAATGATTGCCGCATCATTCGTGACGTGGATTGAGCCAATAGAAGATCTGTCATCTAGTAGAAGTAACTGGAACTTCACTAGGCGTAAAGACGAAAGGAAAAGGCGAAAGAATTTTCTTCCCTGCCGCATGACGCGTCGCCGCCTCACGCCTCGGTGGGAACGAGCCTTAAGGGTCGATTACCGCCAAAATAGTTCGAAATCTGCATTCCACGGAAATAATTTATTTTTAAAATATTCAACAACTTAGTGAATTTAAATTTCGAACGAAAATGACTGCGAGATTCAACAGTATCTAATTCTTCATATTTTTATTAAATTGAAATTGCTCCGTTTCTAGGATTTTAAAATTTTAGGTCTTCTACAAAGTTAAAAGGGAAAGAAAGAAACTCAGAACATGATTTTAAAACAAGCAGATATTTACTACGTTTATCAGTTAATATTATTAAAGATATCTAACGTGTTTTGATTTTTCATTTAAAAATATGATTGAAACAGCAAATATAAAAATTAATACTACTTTTTACGACACATTAATTTTCCATAATTTTTAAACAAATAAAAAAATTACATTTTATTAGAAAGATAAAATTTTTAAGAGCCTATTTGTTTAGAATGCAAAATTTTCTTGTGGCACCTTTTTCTTTAAATGTTTTCTACCCTGTATTTTATGGGAAATAGTAAAGTGTGTTTCATATAAAATAGGGCCCATCTTTTCCAAACTTCCTGTCTAGAACTCAATAGTACGATAAAAAATTGCACAACTCGAATATTTTGTTTGGATACGATGAACGAGTTTTAATATTGTTACATTGTAAGCATTTGTGTTTACTTCAAGTGCAAACAAATGAAGATCGGTTTATCCTTGGTAGACTTTCTAGCAGGCAATCTCTTTAACCATTTCCTTTTTCATAGCTATCGAAAAAGAAAGCCACACGTAATTGAATACGTTTATTTTATCTGTATCTGGCCATTTATTGCATAGAGAAATTCGATTTCTCAACTGTCAACTCGTACTTCACTGCACTCAAAATTATCGCTTAAGCGCATATTACACGGGCTTATTTCGTTTCCTTCAACGTCAAGCAAACCAGCACTCAAACAATAAACTTGCGACGTTCGTGACCTTCGGCGAACTTGTTTGCGCTGTTTACATTATTCCGAGTACTTCTGTTTACTTTTACAATAGTTTTCAATATGTTTACGGCATCGGCAACGGGTCCCTCATTGTACCGAATTTAAACTTTACTTTAACTTCTTTTATTTTGTATTTTGCTTGCATTTATTTTTAGTATTTTTAATTTTTTTCGAGTACCACATTAATTGAATTTTTGTAACTTTATCTGGTATTTTTACTAACATTCATTAAGCAGCCAACTATAATTCAAATCCTATTTATGAATTAAGATGAGGAGGTTTAAGGGGTATTTCCCCCTGTTGTAAACGGTACGCCAGTTGTCAGCGGGGGAAAAGCCATGTTCTTGTCGGTTGTCACAAAATGGGCGGTAAAATGCTTCCTGCAATTGAACTACAGAGGATAAAAGTTGGGAAAGCAGTTGGCGTTGAAGTTTTTTTTTTTTTTTTTTCTTTTCATTAATCTATGGGTAAACAATCCATTTACAAATGGATATGCAATTGGATTGTAAAAACCCAAATATACTGGAACTAAACGTTATTATTTCGTGACTGAAGGATTAAAAAGACACTCAATTACGTTATTTTAGAAAATTGGAAAAAAAAATGTTACAGAAATTGTAAATTGTTAATTAAAAAAACATTATGGGATGAAACAAATCAGATATTCAATTTTACTTTGTCTAAACAAGGATAATAATAGTAATATTGAAAATTGCAAGATGAAATACAAAATAAATAATAAATGAAATAATGAATAAAATAAATAAAGAATTTAAAAAGTGTATACCAGTAAACGAAAATTTTAACAACGAATTGAACATAAAATGAACTTCAAAAGGAAGAAAACGATAATATTTTAAATAAAGGAAAGCTGTGTTTTTGGCATGAAAATTTATGAAACCGAAGAAAATTTTATTCTAAACTATAACATATTTAATATGTGAGAAATGAAGGATAATAATAGAATACTAAAGGCTATATTTTTGGTTCTGGCAAATACTTAGACAGCTGTCTTGGATGCCTTAAGGAAAGCGCTGCACAGACGTTACTCACTTAGCACTACCGGGAGGTGCGCGTAGCTTGAAGATAAGCTACGAACGCGGAGTAACACTACCTCCGCAACGATCTACGATCCTGCTAGATCGGGATCTACGCTTTAAAGTGGATTCTGAACCACTATAAACATCCATGGCACCTCCGGGACTCGAACCCGAAATCTATGGTACCGAGCGCCAGAGCTCTAGCCACTCTGCCATTCAGAGCCCCCGGTATATTCAGCATGGTATGACCGTTGATCTTACTTTGAAATTTCAAGATGAAAAGCAAATATAAAATAAACAATGAAACAAATATAAACAACAAAAAAAGAATATAAAAACTGTATACCAAGAAACGAAAATTTTAACAACTCATTGAACATAAAGTGAACTTCAAAATGAAGAAAACGTCAACATTTTAAGGAAAGGGAAGCTGTGTTTTTGGCATGAAAATTTATCAAACTGAAGGAAATTTCATTTTAAAATATAACATGTTTAATATGTGAGAAATGAAGGATAATTATAGTATATTAAAGAATATTTACCAGCAAACAAAAAGCTTACAACTCACTAAATATTAAACATCAAAACTTAAGAAAAGCGTGTAGTGTATAAAGCAAAAGGATTTTGCATCGAAAGGATATCACCTATTTTTATTCTTACCAATTGTTTTGCAGATAGATGAACTTCAAATTCTTTCCGTACGGCATGAAGTCGTCTTCTCTGACTTTGGAGATGTTGTTTCCTCTCAAATCCAACTGCCGCAGTCGACTGAGATTCCTCAGTGACTGAGAAGGGATCTCTTCCAGGCGATTCACGCCCAGTTTCAACCACTCCAAGGAATCTAAAACAGAAAAACAACTGACACATCTGGTAAGAAATTTCAAATTTAAATTACTAAACAGTACTAAAAATATTTAGTACAATTTAGTTAATATCTATTGTTTGACATGAAATTTGATTTTTTTAGTACTTATATGCAATTTCTAATATCGCAAATAAACTTAATGGGTGTTCAGAATTCAGTTCTTTAATTTATTCGTGATATATTTTTTATATTGTCTGAAAAAAAAAATATAAAAATATTTGTTTCTGTAGAACTCTAAGCACTAGGTATTAAAATGAATTGGTTTTTTTTCTTTCTAATGCAGCTGGCAAACACTTAGACAATTGTCTTAGATGCCTTAAGGCAAGCGCTGCACCGACATTACTCACTTAGCACTACCCAGAAGGTGTGTTAGCTTGAAGATAAGGTATGGACGCGGAGTAACATTGTTGAGTAAAAGTGTGTGGCTGCGGATATTTTGATGTTGGAGAAGGTTGCTTTAGGTCAATGCCCAAGTAATTTTATATCTAAAAATGTATAACTAATAAAAAATAAAAGAGAAAGGCAATAGTATAAATTAAAAGAGAGTAAGACTTTAAAATATGAAATGAGAAGAAACTATAACATTAGAAAGAGACCCACCATCCGATGAGTCTTGCAGTAATGGCACTTCAAATGAAGGAATGAGGGGAAAAAACAACGGATTATATGTTAAGAACAATACGCGGCCTTTTTCTATTTTTAAACAAAGAAATATCACAGGAAATTAAAATCATTATCAAAGAAATATCATAGGAAGCGAATTTAAAACCGAATTACAAGTGTGAGGAAGATTATTTTAGAAATTTTAAGTAAAAATTGGCGCAGCAATATACGCAATTCGATTATCATTTACTATCCATCAGCCCTCCACGCTGATATACTGTTGCAAGGTCCATAAATTATGACTCAATGCTGTTTATACAGTCATAAATCTTTCACTTTAAGAGGTTTTAAGCAATTAATAATCAGTCATTATGGAAAAAGTAATCTATTCTCCAAAGTGATATCGCAGATAAACCAACTTGATTAGGCCATCCGCCGAGCTATCAATACTGCATAGAAAACTAAACTAATTATTTCAAACAAATAGTTCGGCTTCTTTCGACTTCTGAAGCTGCTCGATGCTAATTAGAGAATTAAGCGCGCTCCGTGAGCGAGATTTGGCAGGCAACAATGACTCATAATGAATATAAATGCTATTTGAAGTATTCATGAATTTATTTCCGGTATTTTGTGAAGAACTATTTGCAACGCGAAGCAAGATTTTTATTTGATATGAATGATTTAAAAAACGAAAAACAGAATTAAAAACAAGTAACATATATATAAAAAATTTTATAGCCAGTTCCTACTTTTTTTCCACTCTATTGCAGAAAAGTCCTTTACAAATAATTTTCATTCATTTTTTTAAGTTTATCCGGCGCTATCTATGGGTAGATATAAGCAACTTAAATCTAAAAAAACTAAAATTTATTCATTAAATTTAATGAATGAATTAATATTTGAAAAACTGTATTAACATCGAGTGTCATCCACTACAAGTTGAAAAAAAATGTATTTGAACAGGAGCGGATGGATAAAAAAAAGTATTTTATGAACGATTGAAAATGTGAACAAGATATATATAGGGAGAGTGTGAGGTAATAGAAGGAATTGAAAAAACCTAATTTCTAAATTATATGCAGTGTTTGAGTGGAGAAATTTTATTACAGGTAAATAACGAAATCTTAATATTTTAGGAAAACAAGTTAAGAATGATTGATTATTCTCAAAATGCTTCAATAAACAAAAGATCACAAACCTTCTGCGTTGAAAATTTATCTAAAGCAATAGCTGTTTAAATAACTTTTTGTTCAGAGATAAGGGTATAGGCGATAACTGTTATAATAGGATTAGATGAACACAATTTTCTGAGAAAAGAAACAAAAAAGGAAATAAGAAGAACCAGATTGTTTTAATTGTTTCCCTGATCGAAAAAGTTTTGTAATGTATTGCATAAAATGTAACATTTTGAAGAATATTATGTTACCTTAAAATTAATTTTAAATACTTTTAATAAAGGTACACTTTTCAAATAATCTACATTTGCATTTTAAGTTATTAGTGCAATCCATTTCAGTGAAATGATAGTTTTGTAATTTTGTGTATCCAATATTCAATTAATAAATTAAAAATAAAGAACAAGTAATATAAAAAAAGAAATTAAAGTCAATTCCTACTGTTTTTTTCACTCTATTGCAGAAAGCCATTATAAATAATTTTCATTCATTTTTTTAAGTTTATCTGGCGCCATCTATAGGTAGATATATATGGAACTTAAATATAAAACAAATTTAAATGAATTAATTAAATTTAATGACTGAATTAATATTTAAAAAAAAAATGTATTAACATCCAGTGTCATCCACTACAAGTTCAAAAAAAAATGCATTTGAACTGGAGTGGAGGAATAGAAGGTATTTTATGAACTATTGAAAATTTGAACAAGATATATATAGGAGAGCGTGAGCTAATAGAAGGAATTAAAAGAAATATAATTTCTAAATGATATGCGGTGTTTGAGAGGAGAAATTTTATTACAGGGAAATAACGAAAGTCTTAATATTTTAAGAAAACAAGTTAAGAATGATTGATTATTCTGTCAAAATGCTTCTATAAACAAAAAGCTCACAAACCTTCTGAGTTGAAAATTTATCTAAAGCAATAGCTGTTTAAATAAGTTTTTTACCGGGAGATAATTGCGTAGGCGATAACTGTTATAACAGGATTAGGGGAAAACTATTTTTGGGAAAAAAATAGAAATGAGAAAAACCAGGATTGTTTTAATTGTTTCTCTGAACAGAAAAGTTTTGTAATATATTGCATAAAATGTAACATACTACTGTGACGAAAAAGTAAGACCAGTTTTCAATTTAAATTTTCCGGGCATATGATATTTTAATTTTTTTTTTAGGTTGTTGGAAATGTCCTTGACATCTGAGTGAAATTTGACGTCAAAATATTCATTAGTGCTTGAGTTACGCTTGATTTTGCGAGATGCTAAAACTGATTCTGGCGATTTTTGAAATTTCTCTTCAATCGACTCAAAACGATATCCCCGGAGTGGTCTTTGGAGTTTATGGAATAGCCAGAAGTAACACGATGCTAAATTAGGTGATTACGGTGGTTGTGGAACGATATGGGTTTCACTTTTGGCGGAAAAGTCACGAAGAATCAATGTAGTGTGAGCTGGCGCATTCAGTGTTTTCGGTACCAATCGAGATTTGACGCGTTTGAGGCTCAAAACTTTTTTAAAATTCCAATATCGTCAGCAAGGTCTCTAATTGTAAATAGACGGTTTGCAAGCACCAAATCTTCAATTGTTTGGACATGAGCTTCGTCGGTTGAGGTTGGTGGTCGACCAGAGGGCTCTTCGTCTTCAAAACATTCTCTGCCTTCTTTGAGATTTAACATTTCTTTCCGATATAGGAATGCTCACGGAATGCCTTATGCAACGTTCTATACGTTTCCGCAAACAAAATTCAACGCAAGCTCTTGCTGAATAAATTCAGACATTTCAAAAATCGACGGAATCAGTTTTTAGCGTCTCACAAAACTCACACTAATGAACTATCCTTTAACTGAAACACTAATGAATATTTTGACGTCACATTTCACATATATGTCAAGGATAGTGCCAACAACCTAAAAAAAAAAAAACATACCTTCGGGAAATTTAAATTGAAAACTGGTCTTACTGTTTGGACACAGTAGTAAGTTACCTTAAAATTAATTTTAAATACTTTTAATAAGTGTATACTTTTTAAATAATCTACATTTGGATTTTAAGTTATTACTGTAATCCATTTCAATGAAATGAGAGTGTTATAATTTCGTATATCCAATATTTAATTAATAAATTAAAGAAAAAAATGACTCTGTCAGAAGAAAAAAAATTAAATGAAAGGATATATAACATTAAAATGAAAGTATCCAATAAAGGACGTATATCAATTATAAATGCGAGAAGAAAAAAAAAAAAAGAACGTTTTATTATTATTTTATTTTTTTTAAAGTCTGCAATTAGTCTGTAAAAGTCTGCATTTTGATGAATATCCTGTAGTTATTACATTATATTTTCCAAACGTGGTCTTCATTTCAAAAATATAAATAACTGATGCGGCGATGCTTTATGTTTTTTCTTTCTCTAATGATAACCAAAGTTACTGAACTTATCGATGCATAACTTTTCGTTTATTTTGTATCTTTGTATTTTTTATATTTATAATTTCTGTTTATTTATTTTTGTTTCGCTTCTTAGTATTGTTTTCTGAGGTTTTAAAAGGAATTCTATATTTTACAATGTGTTTTGTGTTAAAATTATTAAAGTAATTTTTAATGTGTAAATTTGTTAATGCGAAGTTATTAATGATCCAAAAAAATTTTTATTTTGTGTCATTAAGAGCAATTAATTAAAATGTGCCTTTTTTCAAAATAAAATAATAATAATTTTGACAATCCTTGACATATTGCTATCATTTTATTTGGTATTGTTTTTAAGAAATTTAATCAAAAAATTAGCAGAAAATTCAGCACTACTGTAGGGTTTCGATTATCCGATCTTAATTTAATCGAATTCCTGCTTTAATAAATTTACAGAAGAAAATATTATGGATCTTTTACCAATCCTGACCAGAGAAATTCTAGGATTTCTCTTTCCATTTTTATTCTAAATATTAAGCAGCGGAAGCTCGTTTGGAAAGGAGAATTATAACATGGAAGCTGTCCCTTATTATTCTTAAAAATCTTTTTGCTAACGTGAAAATATTTGTTTAATTTTAAATACTTTGTATCTTTTAGATTTTAAATTCTCAAGTAGATTTCATAAATTTCAATTTTTGGAAATATGGTAATTATTTATTTATAGCACAAAACTATCCCACCAAAATATGGACAACATTTGATTTGGTGAAATCTCTGAAATTGTGTAGAAAAGCCTCCAGTAGCTGTCAATGCCCTGCGTTTATTCAACAAATGACGGTCTGTTTCTTATTTATATTTTTGTAGAAATATTTCATGCAGATAGATGGATGGGATGGGATTTTCAGATACTCCTGTTTCGGATTCAGAAAATATTTTTTTCTTCTAATGCAGCTGGCAAACACTTAGACAGCTGTCTTGATGCCTTAAGGCAAGCGCTGCACCGACGTTACTCACTTAGCACTATCCAGAGGGCGCGTGTAGCTTGTAGATAAGCTACGGACGCGGAATGACAATATCTCCGCAACTCTCTACGATCATGTTAAACCGGGACCTACGGTTTAAAGTGGATTCCGAACCCCTACAAACATCCATGGCACTGTTGGAACTCGAACCCGAAACCTGTGGTACAGAGCGCCAGAGCACTAGCCACTCGGCCATTCAGGTCCTAATTCAGAAAATATTATCACACAAAAAAAAAGGCAATGATATCGTTTCTATTTAAGAAACATGCAAAACAGCTGAATATTTCGTTTATTATTTCTAATGCATTAAATTATGAACGGATAAATAATCTCGTGTTGTTTTTCTCTGCTTTCGTCTAAAACTTAATGAAAGCTTTTTATTAATTTTTTTTATAAAATGTAAAGATTAAAAAAAAAAAAATATTTCTAAAATGTTTTTTTTATATGGAAATTGAAAGAGAAAAAAACAGATTAAGTCGTAATGAATGAATATAATTGTTAATTAATTAGAATAAAAATGAATATTAAGCAATGAATAATTATATATAATTAATGAGATAATTAGTATCCACAGCGATTCAGCTTTACTGATATTGGAGTGAAAATGAAGAAAAATTATGATTCGAATATATTTTAATGTCTCCTACTTTTATTAGTTGACGTAACGTTACAATTATGAAAACAACCTGAGTTTTATTTGTAAAAGAAACTGAATATTTTTTATAAAGAAAAAAAAATCAATACTTGAAGAGATAGCGAATTAAGTCCAGATTTTTATTTAAAGTAAATAAAAAAAATGTGCATAAAAAACAAGAAATAGAATAAATTATTCCTAAAATACTTTAAGAAACCATAAAACGAAGAAACCATCATTTTAAGAACTTCCTAAAAATCGTTCTTTATGAAGCAGCCACTGCAGTAAACTGCCGCAATTAGCAAAAAATGTAAAACAGGAAACTTAAAAAATAAAGCATATTATCTTAAGATTTTATGACTCAGATTAATTTTAATATTTTATTTAAAATAAACCATTACATAAGGTCTGAAAGTTCAATCTATTTGGGCATAATTTTAACATTAAAGATATTGAAGTTTTCCATAAAATCAGTTTTTGTATTAACCATGATGAAAATATACAAGTTTCAAGTTTTCTTACTGAACTAAATTGAAATATTCTAAGATAATTAGTATTAAAAAAAAATGGTATAGACATTTTTTTCGTAATAAAAAACATATGTTGGAAAGTGTAAACTTTTTTTTTCTGTAAATAAATCTCATTAATTCAATTCCTACTATTAGCACACACTCTCCCTGTATATATATCTTGTTCAAATTTTCAATCGTTCATAAAATACTTTTTATTCATCCACTCCAGTTCAAATGCATTTTTTTTAACTTGTAGTGGATGACACTGATGTTAATACAGTTTTTTTCAAACATTAATTAATTCATTAAATTTAATTCATTAATTTTAGTTTTTTTTTTTTAGATTTAAGTTGCATGTATCTACCCATAGATGGCGCCATATAAACTTAAAAAAATGAATGAAAATTATTTATAAAGGACTTTCTGCAATAGAGTGAAAAAAAAAAAAAGTAGGAATTGATTTTTAAAAGAACAAGTAATATAAAAAAAATTTTAACCTTACATAAAATTATTATGATTCACTTGTAAAAATATATTTTACATTTAGTTTTATAACATAATTTTTCTATAACATGTAGATATATGTACAGGTTGCGTCATAAATTCGTGCCAAATTCAAAATTCATATTAAAAAAGTAATGTTCGAAAAAATGTCGGTTTGCTTGAATAGGATCAGAAAGACATTGGATTTTTTTTTTGTCCGTGAATAAAAAAATTTTTAAAGTCAATTCCTACTTAGGTCAACAAATAAAATGTTATTGTTACTTTTTATTAAATAATTACAATTAATATAAATATGTATATCCATATGATGAGGAATCACACTATTAAATGGCAAAATAGAAAGCAAATTTCCTTGCAATTTTCCATTTTCTTTTCTATATGGGGTTGGACTATTATTTTTGTTCGTTACTATTTATTCCATTTCTATTTTTTTTTAGTTTCTAATTTATAAAATTTCTTCAATTTTATTTTTTGAGGAAAAATCCTTCATTCTAATCACTAAGCCACAACTGCTAACTCACCTCGAAAATCATTTGGATAAAACGTCTACTTAAAGCAAAACTTTTCAGAAATTTATCAAAAAATTATTGACTTTCGCAAGAATTGAATTCGCATTCTTCACCTTCACTTGTAAAATACTGAAATCCTTGCATTTTACCGATTGACAGCCTAGTACAGTAGACAGTAGCTTGTTGATTTCAATTTTCATTACAAACTGGTAAAACTCTATTTAAAGTATTAAAAATTAATTCCATTTAATGAATGAATTAATATTTGAAAAACTATATTAAAGTCCAGTGTTATCCACTAAAAGTAAAAAAAAAATGTATCTGAACGTGAGTGGATGAATAAAAAGTATTTTTTATGAACGATTGAAAATGTGAACAAGATATATATAGGGAGAGTGTGAGCTAATAGAAGGAACTGAAAAAGGATTCCAAAAGTAACCGAATCAAATATGCAAATCAGGCTAGCAATGAAACATCTGGTTGGAAATAGATTCGTCATTCTATCTCGGCACCATGTTATTATTACCAGATCGAATGTCGATAGTTAAACATTTCTACAAGAAAGGTGAATCCAGAACTATTGCATTGCAAAAAGTTTCGCACCGAAAAAGACCGAAGAGATAAAAAAAAAAGCCTATTCATTGAATAAGCGTTTTGTGGAGACGTATAGTTTGCAAGATCATCGACGACGAAGTGGTAGAACATTCTTGAGCGTAGACCGCGTACATGTTCTAAAAAGTGTCATGGAAGAATTGGAAGCCGGGACATCTAAGGGGAATAGCAGTGTTGGTGAAGCTAGGAGAAGATTGGGGATTCTGGAATCGTAGATTCTGCACGGAATCTTGTATCTGTATCCGTATAAGACACAGGCACTTCGCCAACTATTACCGCCATATACAGATGCAAGTCTAAATTTCCATCTGAAAATGGTTACTTTCTATACAATACATAGTACTAGATTTGTGCTAGTGCCTGTATAAGTCTAAATTTTCATCTGTAAGGGCGTCTAATAGTTATATAGGCACTAGCACAAATTGAACTTGACCCACAATGTTTGCTGAGTGTTATGTGGACGTATGAAGCCTACTTTTCCCTGCATGATGACGCCAGTTCTCAAAACAGTCGTATCTAGGCTACGTCGCACCCTGACGTGAATAAATGATCAATCCACTGCATTTTCCACATGTCAATGTTTGATGTGGTTACACTGTGTTTTTCATTCTGGGCTCTTCCTTTTTTGAAGAGTGTAGTCCTGTATCCAGATATTCCAGAACAGAATCGGATTACGAAATTATTTATATTGCTTATTTGATAGCACACTTCGCACACATTGCTATGATGTTTGAATTTAATTTTTGTGTTACAAAAACAACAAATGAATGAAAACAATGCCAACTTTTACTTAAAGTTTCTACCGCCAGATACAGAACAAACTAAATTTTGCTGTATAGCCCAAATGGAACTTGATCCACAATGTTTGTTGAATGTTATGTGGACGTATGAAGCCTACTTTTCCCTGCATGGTGACGCCAGTACTCAAAACAGTCGTATCTGGTTGACGTCATACCCTGACGTGAGTAACTGTCCAAACCACTACATTTTCCACATGCGATTATTTGGTATGGTTCCACTACGTCTTTCATTCTAGGCCCTTTCTTCTTTCAATTCCTACTATTAGCTCACACTCTCCCTATATATATCTTGTTCAAATTTGCAATCGTTCATAAAATACTTTTTATTCATCCACTCGAGTTCAAATGCATTTTTTTTTGAACTTGTAGTGGAAGGCACTGGATGTTAACACAGTTTTTCCAACTATGAATTCTGTAATTAAAATAAATTAATTAATTTTAGTTTTTTTTTAGATTATGTTGCATGTATCTAATAATAGATGGCGCCAGATGTGAGAGGAAAATTTCAACTTTAATTGTGATGGACTTTTCTGCAATAGAGTGAAAAAAAAGTAGGAATCGACTTTAATTTTTTTTTTTTTTTGTATTACTTGTTTTTTTGAAGATTATTGCCCTGTATCCGGTTGAAAAACCCGCACAGATGTTGCAGAATTGAATCGGGTTACGTAATTATTTATATTGCTGATTTGATAACACACTTCGCACACATTAGTTTGGTGTTTTATTTTAATTCTAGCGCTTTTGTTATTACAAAACAACAAATGAATGAAAGCAATGATGGTAACTTCAGTTAAAGTTACTACAGTTATAATTATAGTCGTTAGCATCTGGCATTTTACTTTACAGCGATTTGGTTGGGAAATATTCCATTCGTTTTACCTGCATGGCAACATTTTCGCTCTCATGGGGACATTGGAATTATAGGAATTTAATTTTCATTTAGATTCAATTGTGAGGGGTTGTGATTTTTTTTTAAATCTGATTTCATGGAGAACTTAAGACGGGTTACAGATATATAGTTATATATATATATAGAGAGAGAGAGAGACCCAAAGACCAAGAAATTAGATTAGAGTGAATTAGAGAGAGACCCAAAGACCAAGAAATTAGATTAGAGTGAACTAGAGAGAGAGAGACCCAAAGACCAAGAAATTAGATTAGAGTGAATTAGAGAGAGAGAGAGACCCAAAGACCAAGAAATTAGATTAGAGTGAATTAGAGAGAGAGAGACCCAAAGACCAAGAAATTAGATTAGAGTGAATTAGAGAGAGAGAGACCCAAAGACCAAGAAATTAGATTAGAGTGAACTAGAGAGAGAGTCAACAGTCCATTGAGAACTTACAAAGAGTCCTGATTAGAACTTATTGTACTCTGTGTGTTTATGTATAATATGTACACAGTGTATTGTGGTGCCTTTCCAAGAAATTTAAGCTGCAAGTAAACGCTTCATCAAATCCTTTTAATGTAAGTTTAAGTTTTGATTTTTGGATAAATATTTTGAAGTACACGAATAGGTTCATATTTGGAATACGGTAGTTTTTAAAATTACGCTGCATAATTTTTGATTAAATTGAAATTTGTATTTTGAAAAGCTATGAATTGAATTTCAAGTTACGATTTTTTTTCTGGATCAAGATTCTCTGGATAGATTTTCAATCTATGAATAAATTAATGAACCATTTCAGTCTATGAACGAATTAATGGACAATTTCAATCTATGAACGAATTAATGAACCATTTCAATCTATGAACGAATTAATGAACCATTTCAATCTATGAATGAATTAATGAACCATTTCAATCTATGAATGGATTAAAGAACCATTTCAATCTAAGAATGAAACATTTCAATCAATGAATGAATTAATGAACCATTTCAATTTATGAATGAACCCTTTCAATCTATCAATGAACCATTTCAATCTATGAATGAAGTAAGATTTTTCTGGACTTACATTCAATACTAATGCTTAATGCTTCAAGGCTAAATGCGAATAGGTCGAGCCAGCCAGGATTCGAACAGGGAATCGCCCGACCCGTAGTCAGGAGCGTTGTGCCACTGTACCACGTAGGTTTGAATGTCTTGGGTACTTTCATTTGTATTTTGAAAAGCAATGAATTGAATTTCAAGTGAACGATTTACATGATGTTTCTGGGACTCACCTTCGATGCCTTGAAAGGCGTGTGCGTGGATGGTGGAGATGAGGTTCTTCTCCAGGTCCAGCGAGTTGAGGAGTCTCAAGGACAGGAATGCCCTGGGGGCAGTTGTTGGACCCTGTTGTTGGCCAGGTCCAGGACGTCCAGGGACTCGCCCCCATGACCGCGAACTCCTCGGGCAGCAGGGCCTCGATGTGGTTCTCGTGCAGCTGCAGCCGCTGCAGCTGGTTGAGGTCGCGGAGGGGTCGGGGGAGGGCACGGCCGTCAGCTGGTTGGCCCCCAGGTTGATGCGGGTGAGGTTCCGGCCCACGCCCACGAAGGCCAGGTTGTCGATGAACTTGATGCGGTTGCCGTACAGGGACAGGCGCAGCAGGGAGTGCAGACCCTGGAATTCAAGGAGAGGGAATTTTAAGAGAAATACTTGAGCTCCCACAAAATATCTCACATTGCAGTAAGTAACAAACAAACCAATGGCAAAGTAAAAAAAAAAAATCATCAAATTTGTAAGGTCCTATTTCATTTTGATCGAATTACTATTACTATTTTTATGATTACCATTATGAATTAGGATTATGGCTATCATTCTTATGGTTACCATTATGAGTTATGGCTGTTATGGTTATCATTCTTATTTTTACCATTATGAATTATGGTTATGATTCTTATGGTTACCATTATGAATTATGGTTATATTTCTTATGGTTACCATTATGAATTATGATTATGGTTCTTATGGTTACCATTATGAATTATGGTTACCGTTATGAATTACCATTTTCATGGTAATTATATAGCAGACAAAAGGATAGGAAAATAGGAACATTCTTTGGAAAACTTCAAGGATATTTTTGGAAATAATAGGCCCATCAGGTAGACTTACCGTGGTCAGAAAATAAGGAATAAGAATGGTGAGAGATCGAGGTCAAGAGATCATTTTTTTCAAAATTGGTTTCATGGAGAACTTTTGGAGGAATGCGTTATATACTACTGTGTCCAAAAAGTAAGACCAATTTTCAATTTACATTTCCCGGCCATATGGTACTTCAATTGTTTCTTCTTTTTTAAGTTGTTGGCACTGTCCTTGACATCTGTGTGAATTCAAAATATTCACGAGTACTTGAGTGACGCTTGGTTTTGTGAGATGATAAAACCGATTCCGGCGATTTTTGAAATGTCTCCAATTGACTCAAAACGGTGTTCC
Source organism: Caerostris extrusa (assembly GCA_021605095.1). Classification (NCBI taxonomy): domain Eukaryota; kingdom Metazoa; phylum Arthropoda; class Arachnida; order Araneae; family Araneidae; genus Caerostris; species Caerostris extrusa. The sequence goes on from BPLR01013948.1 coordinate 111,961, forward strand.
CGAGTGGTCTTTTGAGTTTGGGGAATAGCCAGAAGTAGCATCATGCTAAATCAGGTGAATATGGTGGTTGTGGAATGATATGGGTTTCATTTTTGGCGAAAAAGTCACGAAGAATCAATAGCGAATGTGAACTGGCGCATTGGCAAAATATCCCACACTATAGAAGTAAGTAACAAACAAAATAATGTCACAAAAAAAAAATTAAAATTAAAACTTTAATTTAAAATAGAGAAATTAATTAATTTTTAATTTTAAAAATGTAATACAACTGAAATCTGCTCGGCAAATTTCTACTTATCGTGTGCGAACATTCGAGAACGGATGAATAAATTCAGGAATATGCCAATGTTTAATAATGCATGATATATAGGCAGCAATTGATTGGAATACTACAAAAATGGCCATATTCAAATAGCCATATGAATATAGCAATGTTGAATAGATCAAGAACTTCATGAAGAATGAGTTGTTCAAGAATCTCTAAAAGAATATTCAAAAATAAGAAAAAAAACGTCGTTGTAAATGCAGAATGAAATATTCCAAATTTTACAAGAAACATTATTACATACAATACCCAAAAGATTATAACAAAGTTTGAAAATTCTAGGCATAAATGAAAGAATGAAGTATTTCAAATAAAATAAGAAGCTCTATGCAACTACATAAGCACGGAAAAATGCCAAAAGGGATAAACATGAAACTTCAAGAAGAAGGGATTGATCAATGCACTACGAGTACTAGTAGCTATTGGATATGCAAATGTTCTTCAAAACTACAAAACACTTCTCATACTACAAAACACTTCAAACTAACCAACTCTCCAGAAAATTCCTTAAGACTACGTTATTCATAAACTATTTCAAGAGTTAAGGGGCCCAAAGTATATAAGGTTCTATTTATTGACCAAACCATTCTCATGGTAATTATATAGCAGACAAAAGGACAAGAAAATAGGAACATTCTTTGGAAAACCTCAAGGATATTTTCTTGGAAACACAGGACCCACTATTCCTAGTTTTCTGACCACTTACCGTGGTCAGAAAACTAGGAATAAACGGGCAGAGACCAAGGTCAAGTGATCGTTTTCAAATCTGGTTTTGGCGGGATTGAGTTAAATTATATATAATATAATATAATATAATATAATATATATATATATATATATATAAAGAGAGAAACTCAAAAGACCAAGAAATTGGATTATCGTGATTTAGAGTGAGATTCAACAATACATTGAGGCTGTCCAGAGAGTATCTAAACCCTGAATAAAATTTTGTGTAATTATTCATATGTATAGTATGTACACAGTGTATTGTGGTGCCTTTCCAAAAAAAATTAACGCTGAAGTAAGTTCTTCATAAAATCATTTTAATGAAGAAATTCGATCAACAGAAAAATTCTTTTTACAGGTTGAAAGTCCCTCCCCGCCACCCCTAATCATTACTAAATAAATGGTAAATTCAAAAAGAATACATACAAAATATAAATAAAATAAGAAAAATGGTTTAATAGACATTACAAATTACAAAAGCAGGCAAGATATTTTTTATAAGTGGCCATTTGAATTTTTAGAGGGCCAGATCTTTCCTTAAAAATTTTAGGATATTCAACTCTGGAACGGTTCAAAATAAATGCCATGGATATTTTGTACACTACACACATTTCAACTGCAAACTGAATCAGGTTTAAATCTGTTTAATTAGGAATTAAAATTGCCATGTCCAGTCATACTATAAACTAAGTAATTCTGAAATAGATAATAAAAAAGGAAGGGAATAAAGAAAAAATACATCTCCGTGCTAAAGGCATTCGAATATTTCATGTACAACTTATTCAACAGATTATTGTTTTTTTTTTTTTTTGGTATATTAACATTCATTTCAAATTCACTTTGGGTGGATTCTTTTACATGCCAAAAGGATGCACGGAGTATCAATTCGAGATCTTAAAAAAGGAAGACGATTTAATGTTCCCACGCGGCCAAAAGTGGAAATCAATTTATTAAACAGATTCATCATGTGATTCATTTTATAAGACAAAATATTCTTTTTTGCAAATAAAAGTTAGTGAGTAGATTTTACCTCTGGATTCTCTTGGCATATGATTTGTAAGGACACGCATTTCGACAATAACTATTTTATTACTTAAAAAATGCTCTCTGAAATAAACTCATGTTTGTGAAAATTGCAACACCATGAAGGAATCATCATAATTGAATGAAATTTAATACACAGTTGAGTGGTAGTGATACAAATAAATGATTAAATGTTCAAAGCAAACAAACAATAACAAGAGATCGGAATCAGTATTTTGTGTAGCCACCACGCGCCGCAATAAGTACTCCTACACGACGTGGCATGGAGTCAAACAAATTTTGAATGTCTGCCTGAGGAAGAGCATTCCATATTGTTTGTATGCGCACCCAAAGTTCGTCTGTAGAAGCAACAGGACGAGGATCACGAGCGAGACGCCGACCAACGAAATCCCACACATGTTCAATCGGCGACATATCCAGGGAGGAATGAACAGGCCAAGGAAGAAGCTGTACCTGCCGCGTTGCAAAGAAGGATTGCACAGTCCTAGCGATTTGAGGGCGGGCAATGTCCTGTTGAAATACAGCGCCTGGCAAGCTTTGAAGGAAGGGAACTTCACTGATATACCGGTTGCTGTTCAGATTGCCTACATTTCTTAGCAATTGAGATTGTCCATGATATGCTATGGCACCCCAGACCATAACTCCGGGTGTTCGTCCACTGTGGCGTTCGATAATGCACTCCGGAAGGTGGCGTTCACCGGCATAGCGTCTGACACGAAGGCGGCCATCATGGTACCACAAATTAAAGCGGGATTCGTCAGAAAACAAGACATGCTGCCAATCGGCACGCCAGTCTCTATGCTGAGCGGCCCATTGTAGCCGCAGGCGGTGATGGTTTAGAGTGAGAGGGATCCTGTATAAAGGAGTCCTTGTGCGTAGTCCACGCTGCAGCAGACGTCTACGAATTGATGAAGCACACAATGAAACACCTGTAGCTATTGACCACTGTGATGCCAATTGTCTAGAGGAAGATGTACGGTCCGTCAGCGCCATGCGGACCAGGTGTCTATCATCGCGAGCTGACGTCACATTTCGGGGTCCACTCCTGGATTTCCGAGTTGTCCGACATTCGTCCGTTCCACTGCTTCCAAAGACGCATCACTGTGCTGCTGTTACGCTGCACACGAGCGGCTACTGCACGATAAGACAATCCAGCTTCACGAAGGCCGACGATTCTCCCCCGTTCAAACTCTATAAGTTGTTCAAATCTAGCTCTCTTTCGTCGAAGAGGCATAAGTAACGTTTGAGCTAACGTTTACCACTAGCAGATAACCACCGATAACCATACGCGCCTCGCTACAGCGCCTATTTATTCGGATCCCTCAGCCTTTCAGAGGGCGCTGCTCAGCATACGCATGCGCTACGGATTTGAAATTCTAATCATTTTCATATCATGCGCTAATTTGCATTTCCTGAAAATTTCAGCTCACTCGTGTAAGTCCTTCATGGTGTTGCAATTTTCACAAACATGAGTTTACATTATCAGCCACAATCTTCAAAATTTGAGATTTTATTGTTCCAGAAAGATATTGCCATACCGATTAGTAGATATGTAGCAAATTCAGTGTTAACCAGGATGCTCGATCGGAAATCGGTTTCACTTTACCCACATTTTATTATCACAATTTATCTCTTTCTACGTTATTTGAGAGGGAAATAATTTAATGTTGAACTTAATTTAATGATTCTTCATAAAATATTAAAAAAACAAATTGTGAGTAATTTCACTACATGTTTCAACATGCTGAGGAAAAATTAAAAAAAAATTTGATAACGTATCAAAAAATAAATAAATTATCGTAAAAATTACTCAAATTATGCAGCAAATAATGATGCATCAAAATATTGTAATTAGCTGATAGAAATCACTGGATAGGGGTCAAAAACATGAAGTAAAAGCGTCTGCAGTCTCTAAAAATAGAAATTGCTTAGGAAAGTTTTGAGATACCCTATTTTAGTTCATTAATCTAAAGAATTACATTGGTCAAATGGGAATAGGGCAGAATAAATCCTGTGTAGCAAGTTGGTTCAACTCGAGGACTTCTGAAATAAATTAACATTTTTCAATTCCTTCTATTAGCTCACTCTCTCCCTCTATATATCTTGTTCACATTTTCAATCGTCAATAAAATACTTTCTATTCATCTACTCAAGTTCAAATGCATTTTTATTGAACTCGTAGCGGATGACACTGGAATGGTAATACAATTTTTTTCAAATATTAATTCATTAATTAATATTTAATTAATTAATCTTAGTTTTTTATAGCTAAGTTGCATGTATCTACACGTAGACGGCGCCAGATAAACTTAAAAAAAATGAATGTAAATTATTTATAAAGGACTTTCTGCAATAGAGTGAAAAAAAAAATAGGAATTGACTTTTAAAATTTTTTTTTGTATTACTAGGGCCTTGTAGCGCCCTACCAGTTAGAAAGGTGAGGGTGAAACCTCTCATGTAGACCACGAACGACTAACGAATGTTGAGAGGAGTGCAGAAATTCTAGGGGATTTTTAAGGGTAACTGCTCCCCATTTGCGTATCATAGGAAAGAGAACGCCCGGAAACATATCACCAGAAAGCCTGATTAACGATGCGAGATGTTTTTACAACTGTTGTCTCTATCGCCATTTGATTCCCACGTTTCTGAAAACATTGACTGCGACAAGGGGTTAGAGCTAGCTAGCCGAATTCAGAATTGGGCCACGAGTCGTGCAAAATAACTACATAGAAATGAATTTGATCAGCTTCTAAAAAGTACAATCGAATATCGAATCGAAGAAGAGCTTAAATGATTCTTATTTAGCAATGAATGGTAAAAAAGCACAGTAAAGCTAAGCCAGCCCTCTTCTGGAATCGGTGTAGGGAAAATCTGCTATCCAGAAAGCAAGAGGCTTCACGATGGAGGATTATTTGCAAGATGTCCAGTATTACGTGCACGTCACGCAATCGAAAGGAATTAGCACGCCACTACTGGAGGGCAAGTTAAAAGGTCTGTATTCTTTGCAGAAGATTCCAGAGTACGTTTGCAAAAATGAATCAAGTCTTGGCTGACAGTGTCACTGTCAACCCAATTAATATGGAAAGGAAGAGATTTCGTGCATCCAGTATATGTCTGTTAATGTGCTAAACTCATCTGTATATCATCCCAAGAGGCTCAGTTATATTGAGAAGACATTCTTATTTGTTCTTAAGCAAGTACAGATGGTGATTAAATCATTTTACAAGAGGTAAATTCTAGATCACATAGCTCTAGAATCTCTTTGATATGTCTCTCACAAAGATCTAGAATTTCTCTCTGATCTCTAGAGCAGACAGATTCCAGATCACCTTGGTTAGTGGACAATTACCTGAGTAAAAAAAAAAAACTCTCGCATACACGTTGACCAGCACTTTCACCGGACATTCAATTGAGCCATTTTACCCTCTTACCCTCTAACCCTACTTCTGTTTGGGGAGGGAAATTACAGCATGGAAAAATGTGCCTGTAAAACTACTGTATTGAAGTTACTCGTACCATCAACTTAGATACTATGTTTTTAATATATTTCCCTTTTGTATATTTTAGAAAAATGAAATAAAACCAATTTTTAATTTTACATATCTGTAAATATATTAATGCTAATGTTAAATTACAGTTACTTGGTACAGTTAATTGTTAGATGTTACAGAATGCTGTAGATAAAGTTGTATATCATCTGTCACCCGTTTTACTGAATGATGGAGGGTGTATTGCTAATTTATTAGCCATTTATTTGTCGGATTTATTATATGTAACGCACAGCTGTTTAAACGTTAGTGCTTTCTGGAAATAAAAAGAATGAATCTTTCTAATCCTTTATAAAGAAAAACATTTCATTTTTGTTCTTTCTGTGAAACCGATATCGAATGGGTGTTAGATCGGGATATATAAATGGCCATACATTCTCCCCTAATGCATCTTTATTTTTTTGGAATTATTAACTGACCAACTTTCAACTCGAAGCGGAACTTCACTGCGTAAAGCGATTTCTGACGTTTTACTGCGAAAGGGTCAAAAAAACTTTCTTCCCTGCAGCATGATGCGTCGCCGCCTCACGCCTCGGTGGGAACGAGCCTTTAGTGACCTTTATTGCTGTCCAACTTCTGTGATTCACTCACCCTGAACGCTTCCGCGTGAGCGACATGGAAAGAGGTGTGAGATCGGGAGATATAGATGGCCATACATTTTCCCCGTATAGATCTTTATCTTTTATCGAAATATTAAAATTTTAAAATTCATTCTGACATTTGGATGCCCTTCTACTGCCGTGTGACACTCACCTTGAAGGCCTCCGCGTGTAGTATCTCCAGCCTGTTGTAGTTGAGGTTGAGCGACACGAGCGCCGTCAGGTTCTCTACGGCGCGGCTGGGCACCCTCTCGAAGGCGTTCTGCGCCAGGTCCAGGGTCTCGAGCCTCTCGGCGACCCCGCGCGAAGGCGGACGCGTCCACCGAGGAGAGGTTGCAGTGCAGGGCGATGAGGTGGCGCACGTCCAGCCCCAGCAGCAGGCGGGAGGGGAGGGCGCCCAGGGGGTTGTTCCGCAGCTTCAGGTACCAGATGGCCTGCTTGGTCTGCGCCACGGAGGCCAGGGCCTCTCGCAGCTGCTCCCCCGGCGTTCTCGCACGAGATGTCCAGCCCGCGGGACTTCTCGTTGCAGAGGCAGGGCTTGATCTGGACTCGGGTGGGGCAGCCGAAGCGACCGCCCTGGCAGAGGGAGAGCAGGGCGGCGAGCAATATGGGCAGCAGCATCATGGCGCGGACATCCTCGCGGGGACCTGCGGAGAGACAATTGTCAGTTTGTAGTTCCTATATATATATATATATAAATAATGGTTAACAATATATATATAATATAAAGTAGGGTTATCGAAATAATGGAAAGACCATAGATTCATAAAGAAGCATTTATTATTGCTGTGTACAATCCCCTTTGGCATGTAATACAGCTTGGATTCGCCCAGGAATCGATTCATACAAGTGCTGAATAATTATGACTTTAGACACCGTACCTCTAGAAACACCAGCGGCCTGATGGCCAACTGGCTTGCTCTCTGGTCGTTGGTACCGAAGGCTTCAGGTTCGAATCCTGGCAGTGGTATGTATGTTGGTGGTTCGGAATCCACGTTAAACTGTAGGTCCCGGTCTGTTTAGCCTAAAATGTGCACTAGATGACCGTAGAGCGCCAAACCAAACCAAACCAAATCTAGACACACATAAAAGTTGGGATGTTTTGGTTACACTTGCTCCAGATAGACGGGCCCCTACAATTTGGCCTCTTTAAAAATCTGAAAGGTCCGATATTTGACACGTTTGAAATAAATCCAAGGCTTACAGATCTTCAATAAAGCTATCACGTTCTACCAGAATATATACATTTCTATTTTAAAAAACTGGTAACTATTGTTATATTTTAATGCTTACGAAGCGCATTCAAAAATGTCACTTTTATTCACAGGTGTTTCCATTATTTTGATAACCACATTTACATACACAGTCCAGTCACATTAATGTGACCACCACCTACTTTCGACGACAACGTGAAATAACCAATCACGAAAGGCAGGTGGAGTGTATATAAAGGATGTCCTAAGGCATCGGAAAGCATTTCAATCGTTGGCGTAATGCAGAAACGTTCGAACTGTCCGCTCTGCCAAAGATGGCTATTCTGGCTTTGACAGGTGGTCACATTAATGTGACTGGACTGTGTATATGTATACACTCAAGAGCCAAAACATTATGACCATCCCTACATTTTGCAATGAACTCGCCTGGATGACGTGGAAGGCACGTGATCAGGTGGAAGGGGTATTTAACTGGTATTAAGTGGTGGTATTAATCCACGCCAAGGCGGGTTGAAGCTGTGTTGCGCGCCAAAGGTGGGTCTACTTTGCAAGAGGTAGACAGCTTTAGCTTGTTTGACCACTTCAGTTGGTCTACGTTGGTTCGTTGCTTAGTTCATCAACATGCCTATAATTAGCTTAAGCAACACAGATCGTTTAATATGTTTTGAATAGAGCTTCGTTAGTTCAGAAACTTGTTTGCTAATCACAAATCATTAATCCATCATTATTAATCCGAATCAGGCCCATTTGGTATATAATTTTTTACATAATACAACATAAATTAATTCTTGTAAATGAAATAAAAAGAATAAGACAATAAAATTGAAAATACAACATAAATTTATTATTGTAATTGAAATAAAAAAATAAGACAATAAAATTGGCTCGTGTCACTGATTCATTCAGCAAAAAGCTTTTTGAATCAAATTATTAGAGAGAATATAACATAAAAACCTCTTATAGGGTTCAAAAAAATAAATAAATGCACCGGATTGCTAGTTAAATGAGTTTTGTTGAAACGTATCCAAAAGATTCACTAACAATCATCATTTATTATTTCAGCTCACAAGTATTTTATGTAATTTTAAAATTAAAAAACATTAACTGGACACATTTAAAAAAAATACACTAAATAGCTATTTCTATATAAATATGTAAGAATATTTTACAAAAGTACCTGATTTGATCCAGAAAAAAAATGAAATTCTTTTTACAAGATTCAGCTTGTGATCGATCAGAAAATATGGACTGGATATTAAAAGTCATAAGCAGTTCAGAAAAAAAATTCCAAATACATTTTCAAAGTAGAATTTTTAAATCCTATATCACTACAATAAGTTAATAATTTTATATTAACTTAAAAATTCTAATTATATAATCAAAATGGATTTTAATTCAACCATAACAGCAACACATTTAATAATTATAATATTTTTCTCAATTTTAGCGACATTTAAAATAAATTTAATTAAAACCTATTTATATTATAGTATTGTTTATTTTATGGGACTCATTGTTAAAATATTATATTTAGTATATAATTTATATTTAATCGGCATTATTATATAATTAAATTTATAAAATACAAGTACACAAGTTTAATTTATTTTAAGTTACTCATTTACAAATTAAATTTAAGTTAGTTAAATTTATAAAAGTACAAGTACATAAATTGCAGTACAATTTATAAAATATAAATTGCACTGATATTATTATATGAACTAAAAAGGAATTGTATTCAATCCCAGAGAAAGTATTTAGTTTCAATAAATCAACAAATATAACAAATAGTTCATAACGGCTTTTATAAAAACAAAAAGGGAAATGGCTTAGATGATTAAGATTCAGATTATTTTTAAAATTTATCTACAATGTTTAATATGAAGGACACTGTAAAAAGATTTCTTTAAAGAAATATTTGTCTCACCTGAATTTTCAAACGTTTACTTCTACTTCAATAACAAATAGTTCATAATTAAATATAATAATACACTCATGTCCATAAATTAAGGATAATTCAGAATCACACAGAAATTGAACTCTAAAATAAAAGTTTCACCTGTAGAATTATCACACACATCTTGAAGAAGAATATGCAAATTACAGGAAACCACCAGATGGCGCGGATAGTACGTCACAATGACAAGAGTGTAAGAGAGGGGTATATAAGGAATGGTGGCAAAGAAGTAAAATTGTTCACAAGCGCTTTAAAAGCCTTTCAGAGCAATAACCGCATAGTTATGGCACAAAGGAAGCATTTGGATGATTTTTACGTGATAGAATTATCGTGCGACTGAAATGTGGACGTACCCAGCTGGAAGTATCCGGGGAACTTGGAATAGCCCAGAGTGTCCTCTCCAGGCTTTGGCAACGATTCCAAGAGGATGGTAATGTGAGTAGATGTTACAGCACAGGTCGCTCCCGAGTTACAACGCCGAATGAGGACCGGTATTTAGCAGTTACCGCTAAAAGAAACAGACAAGGAACAGCATCAGACCTGTCTCGTCAGCTCTCTTCAGCTACCTGTACGACAGTTTCATGGCAGACCGTGTACAGACGCTTAGGGCACATTGGTCTATATGCTCGTAGGCCTGTCAGATGTGTTCCACTTTACCGCAACTCACTGTAGCCTGCGATTAACCTGGAGTAGAGAGCATGCATTGTGGACACCGCAACAGTGGTCTGGTATGATGTTTTCCGACGAGTCCAGGTTTAGTTTGCAGTCTGATTCTCGCCGGACTTTCATATGGAGAGCGCCAGGTACCCGTTACCACCAAGAGAACACCATTGAACGACACCGTTACGGTGGTGCAGGATGGCTTGTTTGGGGAGGAATTATTTTTGGTTCCAGAACTGACCTGCATGTTCAGAGTGTAACGATGACATGCCACATCTATCGGGATGTCATTCTGGAACAACATGTACGTTTGTTTCGGGGCGCCATGTGTGCTGAATTTTTGTTTATGGATTTATTTTCTGTCATTATTACATTTCTGTCAACGCCCGTCCTCACCGTGCAAACATTGTAGACGAATGCGTTCAATTGGAGGATATCACCCGTATGGATTGGCCAGCATACTCACCGGAATCCAATAGAGCATGAATGGGATATGCTTGGCCGACGAATTGCAGCCCGTCAACCCTCTCTCCCACTTGTCAACCGGAACTTCCGGAGGGCATTGCTTGATGAGTGGTGTAATATTCCCCAAGATCAGATTGATAATTTGATACTCAGCATGCCTAGGCGTTGTAAGGCCTGTATTGCATCTTTCGGGAGACACACTCCATATTAACCATCATACTAACCATGTTATATTGTTTTTTGTAAATAGGTTCTTTTTTGAAATTTGCTCCAGGCAGTAAAAATCGCATTTTTTATTAATTATGTCAAACATATAGCATCTTTTGGCTCTTTACCTTTTGCTTAACAAATAGACTTTACAAATAAGTCAAATTTGTTTTGCTTCTGTCTCTTTCTTTGCCTGAACTTCATTATCCTTAATTTATGGACATGAGTGTAGTTCATAACCACTTTTACAAAAAAAAACAAAAGGAAATGGCTCAGTTGATTATGATTTAGTTTATTTTTAAACTTATCTACAATGTTTAATATTACGGACACCGTAAAAGATTTCTTTAAAGAAATATATGTCTGACCTGAATTTTCAAATGTTTACTTTTACTCCAATTGATATTGAATCACCATTCTTGGATAATTAAATTCCTTGTACAATTTATAAAATATAAATTGTGTTGACATCATTATATGCATTAATATGCACTAAAAAGAATTGTATTCGATCCCAGAATAAATATTTAGTTTCAATAAATTACTGTTTAGGAAAACATAACAAATAGTTCATAACAACCTTTACAAAAATCAAAAAGGAAATATCTTAGTTGATTATGATTTAGTTTATTTTTAAAACTTATCTTACAATGTTTAACATAAGGGACACTGTAAAAGATATCTTTAAAGAAATAGTTGTCTCACCTGAATTTTCAAATGTTTACTTTTACTTCAACTGAAAAGTCAGCTGTCCAATCGTAAATGTCTACAATGTCTTGAAGCATATGACAACCAATAGACGTAACCAGACAATAACTTGACGCGCGTTGTCAAAATAAATCTCGAATACTTAAGATAAATCTCTTTTTTTTTATTTATAGATAATATTTTAAGATATTTAGTTCCAATAAATCACTGCTTAAGCAAATATGACAAATAGTTCATAACTTTAAAGAAAAACGAAAAGGAAATGTTTCAATTGATTATGATTTAGTCTATTTTTAAAACTTAATTACAATGTTTAATATGAGGGACAATGTAAACATTTTCTTTAAAGAATTATTTGTCTTATCTGAATTTTCAAATGTTTACTTTTACTTCAACTGAAACTCCAGCTGATATTGAATCAGCATTCTTATATAATTAAATTCTTTTTGTACAATTTATAAAATATAAATTGCATTAATATCATTATATGCATTAAAAAGAATTGTATTCAATCTCAGAGTAAATATTTAACTTCGATGAATCACTGTTTAAGAAAATATAACAAACAGTTCATAACGACTTTCATAAAAAACAAAAAAGGAAATGGCTTAGTGGATTATGATTTAGTTTATTTTTAAAATTAATCTACAATGTTTAACATAAGGAACATTGTAAATGATATCTTTAAAGAAATATTTGTTTCACCTGAATTTTCAAATGTTTACTTTTACTTCAATAACAAATAGTTCATAAGTAAATATAATAATAGTTCATAACCCCTTTTACAAAAAACAAACAGGAAATGGCTTAGTTGATTATGATTTAGTTTGTTTTTAAAATTCATCTACAATGTTGAATATAAGGGGCACGGTAAAATTTTACTTTAAAGTAATATTTGTCTCACCTGAATTTTCAAATGTTTAGTTTTACTTCAATTGCAAAGCCTGCTGTCCAATCATAAATATCTACAATGTCGGTTTACAAGAATCAATAGGGTAACCAGACAATAACTTCACGCGCGTTGTCAAAATAAATCTCAAATGCTTAAGAAGATACTATTTTTTATTTATAGATAATTTTTCAAGGTACTTACCTTCAATAAATCACTGTTTAAGGAAATATAACAAATAGTTCACAATCACTTTTAGTAAAATACAAAAAAGGAAATGGTTTAGTTGATTATAATGTAGTTTACTTTAAAAATTAATCTACAATGTTTAATATAAGGGACACCGTAAAAATTTTCTTTAAATAAATATTTGTCTCACCTGAATTTTCAAATGTTTACTTTTACTTCAATTGAAAAGTACTTTTAATTAAAAGTACTTTTAAAAAAAACTTTACTTTTAATTAAAAGTACTTTTTTTACTTTTGACAAGTACTTTTTAAATCAAATTACTTTTAATTAAATTTTTTAAGGTATTTAGCTTCAATAAATCACTGTTTAAAAATATGACAAATAGTTCATAATCACTTTTATAAAAAACAAAAAGGGAGATGGCTTAGTTGGTTATGATTTAGTTTATTTTTAAAATTCATCTACAATGTTGAATATAAGAGACACTGTAAAAATTTTGTTTAAAAAAAATTTGCCTCACCTGAATGTTCAAATGTATACGTTCACTTCAATTGGAAAATCAGCTGTCCAATCGGAAAATGTCTACAATGTCTTGAAGTCTATGACAACCAATAGAGGTAACCAAACAATGACTTGACGCGCGTTGTCAAAATAAATCTCGAATACTTAAGAAAGAATCTCTTTTTTTTTTTCCTTTGGAAAGCGAGGTCCTTTCTGCTGTGCGGTGGAGTACGTGTTACACAGAGGCACAAAGGGAGAAGATGACGACAACATCCTAATTAAGTTGATCCACTGGCTAATGTGTTAAAAAGAATGAAATTGGCAAATTGCCTGCAGGCTAGAGGCAGAAAGTGGATTGGTTAACATGCCATATCGAGGATTTGAGTATTCTTTTCGTTTAAGTATATTTGTACGTTCCATGGATTATTGGCTGCAATTGAAACCACAGAAATCTGGAAAGGATATTTGATGTGTTTTTGAAGAGAAAGGGAAATGGTTCCATTATATCCTCTAAATTTATCCTTTTATGCAATTTTTATCATAATATAAATCAAAAATGTAATTTTTAAATCAACGTCCTCATTTCATTATTAAGGTACAATCCATCGACAATGATTTTTAATGCTGAAGGTGAATGATTAGTTGAATTTTTGTATGAAAATATTCTCATTGTTGCAAATGAGAATCAAATTTGATTGGTAACATGCTACCGAGAAATTAAGAATTATTTTCGTTTAAGTATATCTGTACGTTCCATGGCTGCAATTGTAATTACAGAAATCTGGAAAGGATATTGGATGTGTTTTTAAAGAGAAAGTAAATGGTTTTATCATGTCTCATAAATTTATTCGTTATGCACTTTTATCTTAACATACATCAAAAACGTAATTTTTAACACTTTTTTTAATCAATTATTTCATAATGAAGGTAGAATCTCACTTTTTCATCGACAATCATTTTTAATTCTGGTAATGAATGATTAGTAACTGAATTTTTGTATGAAAATATTCTCATTGTTGCAAAAGACAAACAAATTTGAATGGTAACATGCTATTGAGGAATTAAGAATTCCTTTGGTTTAAGTATATTTGTACATTCCATGGATTATTGGCTGCAATTGGAAGCACAGAAATCTGCAAAGAATATTTGATGCGTTTTTAAATAGAGGAAATGGTTCCATTGCATCCTATAAATTTATTATTTATGCAATTTTTATCTTAAGATACTGTACATCAAAAATGTAGTTTTTAATACTTTTTTTAATCAATGTCCGCATTTCATTATTAAGGTACAATCCATCGGCGTATGATAAGGCATTGACATAAGGTACAATCCATCGACAATGATTTTTACTGCTGCAGGTGAATGAATAGTACCTGAATTTTTGTATAAAATATTCTTATTGTTACAAATGATAATCATTTGTTTATTTTTATGCACATAGACGTTTAAGTACATTTATTAAGTTTAAGTCCATGGATTATTAGCTGCAATTGGAGCCACAGAAATCTGGAAAAGGATATTTGATGCGTTTTTTAAAGATAAAGGAAATGGTTCCATTATTATCCTATAAATTTATTCTTTTATGCAATTTTTTATCTTGAGATACATCAAAAATTCAATTTTTAATACTTTTTTTAATCAATGTCCTGATTTTATATTTAAGGTAGAATCTTGCTTTATACATCGCCAATGATTTTTAATACTGAAGGTGAATGATTAGTTGAATTTTTGTATGAAAATATTCTCATTGTTGCACAGGACAATCAAATTTGATTGGTACCATGCTATCGAGGAATTAAGAATTCTTTTGGTTTAAGTATATTTGCACGTTCCATGGATTATTGGCTGCAATTGAAGAAATTGACAGAATCTGGAAAAGATATTTGATGTGTTTTTTAAAGAGAAAGGAAATGGTTCCATTATATCCTATAAATTTATTCTTTATGCAATTTTTATCTTAAAATGTAATTTGTAATAGTTTTTAATCAGTGTCCGCATTTCATATTTAAGGTAGAATCTCACTTTTACATCGACAATGGTTTTTAAAGATGAAGGTGAAGGATTAGTTCTTGAATTTTCGTATGAAAATATTCTCATTGTTGTAAAGGGCAATCAAATTTGATTGGTAACATGCTATTGAGGAATTAAAATTATTTTCGTTTAAGTACGTTCCATGAATACAATTGGAATTTCAGAAATCTGGAAAGGATATTGGATGTGTTTTTAAATAGAAAGGAAATGGTGTCCATTATATGCTATAAATTTATCCTTTTATGCAATTTTTATCTTAAGATACATCAGAAATGTTATTTTTAATGCTTTTTTAATCAAGCAAATAAATGTTCGAATTTCATAAAGGTAGTATCTCACTTTTACATCGACAATGATTTTTAATGCTGGAGGTGGCCTGCAGTCTATAAGCAGAAAGTGGATTGGTAACATGCCATCGAGGGAATTAAGAATTCCTTTTGTTTAAGTATATTTGTACGTTCCATGGATTATTGGCTGTAATTGGTATCTGGACAGGATATTTGACGTGTTTTTAAAAAGAAAGGAAATGGTTTCATTATATCCTAGAAATTTATTCTTTATGCGTTTTTTATCTTGAGATACATCAAAAATGTAGTTTTTAATACTTTTTTAATCAATGTTCGCATTTCATATTTAAGGTAGAATATCACTTTTGCATCGATAATGATTTTTAATGTTGGAGGGGAATGATTAGTACCTGAATTTTTGAATTTTTTTTACCTGTATGAAAATATTCTCATTGGACAATCAAATTTGATTGGTAACATGCTATCGAGGAATTAAGTATTCTTTTCGTTTAAGTATATTTGTACGTTCCAATGATTATTGGCTGCAATTTGAAGCACATAAATCTGGAAAAGATATTTGATGTGTTTTTGGAGAGAAAGGAAATGGTTCCGTTATATCCTATAAATTTATTCGTTATGCAATTTTTATCTTAATATAAATATAAAATGTAATTCTTAATGCTTTTTAAATAAAACTCGCATTTCATAATGAAGGTAGAATCTCATTTTCCATCGATAATGATTTTTTACTGCTGCAAGTGAATGATTAGTACCTGAATATTTATATGAAAATATTCTCATGGTTACAAATGGAAATAATTTGTTTATTTTCATGCATGCAGGCATTCTTCTTGTTCAATAAAGAAACAAGTTTAAAGATTAGCATCCATTTACCACTGTGTCCAAAAAGTAAGACCCATTTTCAATTTAAAATTCCCAGGCATACAGTATTTCGATTTGGCGCTTGCAAACCGTCGATTTACAATTAGTGACTTTGCTGATGATGTTGGAATTTCAAAATTCCATTTTAAAAGATGTTTTGGGCTTCAAATGCGTCAAATCGTGATTGATACCGAAAACACTGAATGCGGCTGCTCATACTGCATTGATTCTTCGTCTTTTTCGACAAAAATGAAACACACATCGTTCCACAACCACCGTATTCACCTGATCTAGCATCGTGCTATTTCTGGCTGTTCCCTAAACTCAAAAAGGCCACTTCGGGGACACTATTTTGAATCGATTGAAGAGACATTTCAAAAATCGCCGGAATCAGTTTTTAGCGTTTTACAAAGCCAAGCGTAACTCAAGCACTAATGATTATTTTGACTTAAAATTTTACACAGGCCAACAACCTAAAATAGAAAAAAAAAAAAAAAATAAATAAAATTCCATAAGTCTCGGGAAATTTAAATTGAAAACTGGTCTTACTTTGCGTACACAGTAGTAGTATCATATTATAAATGTCCTTTGCGATTTCTCTGGATAGCGCCGATAAACTAACGGCAGCTATAAAGGTAATATTTGATCATAAATGTCAGGGTCCTTTGAATACAAATCGGGGTTTTGCAAAACTGTTAGCGTAATTCAAAATCAAACCGGCATCAGCATTTTACATCTAAATAAGAAATTCCGCACTAAGATTATTGGGCTTATACAAAGCAAAATGGACAGAGCCGTTCTATCACAGATGATTGCAACTGTTGTAGTGAAAAAAATATATATTAGCGAGTGTAGTTTTCAAAAAGCCAAAAAATAATCATTAAAATTTTGTTTTGACAAACATAATTGCATGGGTTCTCAAACTGTAGAAAGTATCCTGTATTTCCTTTCAGTAAAAAATGTATGAACTTAAAAAAATTAAAGATATATATTAAATAGAATATTATTTGATGAGCGTACCTTGAATTACCTTGAATTTCAAACTTAAATATATTTTCTTTCTATTTTATAAAGAATTGCGAATTTTAATTGCAGAAAGATTTATTTTTGGATCCTTTCCCAATAACCTTGAAAGACATTTTTTTATGTTTCAATAAACACTTCACAAAAAACCTCTCAAATATTTGTTGTCAAATTAAGGGGAAAACTTCTGATTAAACATATGAACCAACTTCATGAGGAAACAAACGAATTTTTAAAAGGCAGTTCCTTTTCTCCATTGATGACATGGATATTAAAATGTTTGATTATTTTTCAGTTAAGGCATCAAATATTTGTTAGTTTATTTAAATGCATGTAAAGGTTAATGCAGTTAAAAATACTTTTTCACAGAATGATATCCCGAAAAAAATATTCTGAATAATATTCGGTAAATTATTATTGATAGATTATTTTTAATTCTAAAAAAAAAAAAAATTAAAAAATTAAGAATTTCATGGTAAGGATTATAGGCCGTAGCGTACAATATATATAAAAGATTTTCCAGGAAGTTTCATAAAAATCAATTTCATAAAATAGGCATCTAAATAATGTTTGTGGCCAACAAAACAGTTCGAAAAAATTGAACTCGAAAATTGAAATTGATAGTTAATTTAAAGTTTTTAATAATAATAAACAATATGATTTCCCCTTTTATTTCATAAATTCGTATTTATTTATTTTAACTAAGGCTCATCACATAGATGTAATTTATTTAAACCATTAATAATTGCTATCATTTGACTAAGATTGAATGATTTACAATTTTTATTTATCAAAAAAATTATAAAACCTGGAGTCAATTAAATTTTAAAAAGCGAACAGATTATTTCAAAGTCATGCTGCTAATACATAAATAATATTTCCATCATCACCGACGTAATAAAAAAAATATGTTTTTCTTTTTTAATCGGAGAAATATGCTCAATAACAGTTTTTTTTTCAACTTTTTCAGTCAACAATCAATGGAGCATCTAATTCAACTTAAATGTACACTTATCTCTAGTATTAAATCTGAAGGAAATTTTTAAAAAAGGACTTCATTAAGATTACTTTTGATTTCACGAGTCAGATAAAAAAACAATTTAATGAATATTACGAAGTAAAAAAAAAAAAGAGCAGACATTTCTCTGAGGAATTATAATAAGAAAATAAAGTAATAGAATTAAGAAAAATCTTCCTGCCTTCGATGCTAATCCTCTAAATGTGAAAAGATTTATACAAAAGTTTTCCAAGAAGATTAATTTTTATCTACACGGCACTAAAAATGTCACGATGTGTCAGACTCAGTCCCCCCCAAAAAAAAAAAACAACAACAAC
Organism: Caerostris extrusa; assembly: GCA_021605095.1. Lineage (NCBI taxonomy): Eukaryota > Metazoa > Arthropoda > Arachnida > Araneae > Araneidae > Caerostris > Caerostris extrusa. The sequence continues at coordinate 130,554 of BPLR01013948.1, forward strand.
ATTAAGTAATTTAAAATTTTTTAATTCTATTCCAAAGATTGATGGGAAACCAAACAAAATTTTATAATACTCTTTTTTAATTAAGGGAGATAGATCCCCAAAAAATAGTTCAAATATAGAAATATTTTTTTTTCAGACAGATGATATTTCATTTATCGTATTCTTTCTTGACTTTATCTTTCGTTGTTAATAAGAAATGATTGTAATTTGATGGGAAAAGTTTGTTTTTGTTCGAAATATTTGTTTGTTAAAATCACGAAATAAAAATTTTCCACAAAAACACACAAATACTCGTAGCATGTGAATATTGACTATCGAGAGAAAATGGAAGTTTTTTTTTTTTTTTTACTTTTGAGAGTTGGAATATAAAAAGAAAATTGATTTGGGTTTTAATCGAAGCAAAACTTTATGGTTCTGGGTTTCTTTATTTACTTAGAATAAAAAAAAGAGTTGAAATAAAAGAGATTTGAAAAGAAAAAAAAAACCTGTATTAACATCCAGTGTCATCCCCTACAAGTTCAAAAAAATGTATTTGAGCTTGAGTGGATGACTAAAAGTATTTTATTAACTATTAAAAATTTGAACAAGATATATTTATGGAGATAATAGTAGGAATTGAAAAAAGTGAATAAATATATCAAAAAATAATGTTGTAATGGTATATTATGGAATGAAAGTTTTTTATACATTCCGGGTATGCAAATAGCAATTTTTACATGTGTGCATTTGGAAGATTCTTACACCGTTTTTTGATAATATTGAAGATAATTTTGAAATTCTATTTGCTTAAGATATTTTTAATAACTATTCTAAGAATGGAATATTTTCAGTCAAAAAATTTGCAATGTTATTATGTAAAATTAAATAGCATTATAGCTGACATACAAAAATTTACGGGTTTTTGATGAGAGATTTTGTTCTCAATGATCTTCCTCAGATTTGAAATTGCTTTTTACAATTGCAAAAATTATCATTAAATCATCATATTTATCATTATCACCGTAATAAAAAATTTTGGTTTTTAAATCTGAAAAATATGCAAAATAACAATTTTTTTTTTTCAATCTGTGCAGTATCTTTTTTTAAGTCGAATATCAATCAATAATTCAACTTAAATGTACACTTTATCTCCTAGTATTAAATCTGTTGAAATTTTTTTAAAAGACTTCATTAAGATTACTTTTGATTTCACGAGTCAGATCAAACAATTTAATGAATATTAAGAAGAGTAAAAAAAAAAGCAGAGCAGACATTTCTCCGAAATTATAATAAGGAAATTAAGTAATAGAATGGAGAAAAATCTTCCGGCTTCGATGCTAATCCTCTAAATGTGAAAAGATTTATGTACAAAGTTTTTCCATCAAGCTTAATTTCTATCTACACGGCACTAAAAATGTCACGATATTGCCAGACCCATGTGGAAAAGAAAACAACATTAAGTAATTTAAATGTTTTTAATTCTATTCCAAAGATTGATGATTGATGAGAAACTATTTCATTTATCGTATTTCTTTCTTGACTTTATCTTTTCGTTGCTAATAAGAAATGATTGCAATTTGATGCGAAAAATTTGTTTTTGTACGAAATATATATATATATATATATATATATTTTTTTTTTGTTAAAATCTTGGAATAAAATTTTTTTCAAAAAGCACACAAATACTCGTTGCATGTGAATATTGACTACCAAGACAAAAATGATGTGTTAATTAGAAACAAGTAATAGAAAAAGAAATTTTAAAGTCATTTCCTACTTTCTTTTCACTCTCTATTACAGAAAGCCCTTTAAAAATAATTCTCATTCATTTATTTAAGTTTATCGGGCGCCATCTATTTGATACATGCAACTTAAATCTAAAAAAAAACTACAATTAATTAATTAGATTTAATTAACATTTGAAAAACTACATTAACATCCAGTGTCATCCACTACAAGTTCAAAAAAAAAAAATGTATTTGAACTTGATTGGATGAATAAAAAGTATTTTATGAACGATTGAAAATTTGAACAAGATATATATAGGGAGAGTGTGCACAAATAGTAGAATTGAAAAATAATGTCATAATGGTATATTATGGCAGGAAAGATTTATATATTCTGGTAATGCAAATAATAATTTTTTTTACATGTATTCATTTGCAAGATTCTTCACTGTTTTGTTATAATATTGAAGAAGAGTTTGGAATTCTATTTGTTTTAAGATATTTTGAATAACTATTCTAAGAATGGAATATCTAAAATCAAAATTTATAATGTTATTTTATAAAATGAAATAGCATTATGGTTGATATATAAAAACTTTATGGGTTTTTTGTTGAGATATTTTGTTCTCAATGGTCTTCATCAGATTTAATATCTTCAATAGATTAAAAACTGCTTTTGACCATTCTAAAAGTTTTATTTAAAATTCGACTGCGACTGGAATGAATACTACTGTGTCCCAAAGTAAGACATGTTTTTAAATTTAAATTTCTCAGGCATATGGAATTTCAATTTTTTTTTTTCTTCGGACTGCTTTGTTCAATTCAATTTTTTTCAATTCAATTCTGTTTCAATTTTTGTTCGAAAATTCGACTGCGACTGGAATGAATACTACTGTGTCCCAAAAAAGTAAGACATGTTTTTAAATTTAAATTTCCCAGGCATATGGAATTTCAATTTTTTCTTTCTTTTTTTAGGTTATTGGTACTGTCCTTGACATCTGTGTGAAATTTGACGTCGAAATATTCATTAGTACTTGAGTTACGCTTGGCTTTCTGAGACGCTAAAACTGATTCCGGTGAATTTTGAAATGTCTAAATTAATTGAGCAAAGAACTTGTGTTAAATTTTGTTTACGGAAGCGTATAGACTGTTGCAGAAGGCGTTCGGTGAGCATTCCTGTATCGGAAAGAATTGTTTAGAAGTGGTATGAACAGTTCAAAGAAGGCAGAGAACGTGTTGAAGACGAAGAACATTAAGTAATTTTAAATTTTTTAATTCTATTCCAAGATTGATGATTGATGAGAAACCAAACAAAATTTTATAATCCTCTTTTAATTAGGAGATAGATCCCAAAAAATAGTTCAAATATATAAATATATTTTTTTTTCAACTTAAATTTCGGGCTTATGGAATTTCAATTTTTTTCTTCTTTTTTAGGTTGTTGGTAATGTCTGACATCTGTGTGAAATTTGACGTCGAAATATTCATTAGTGCTTAAGTTACGCTTGGCTTTGTGAGACGCTAAAACTGATTCCGGCGAATTTTGAAATGTCTGCAATCATGGAGCAAGGAACTTTGCATTCAATTTTGTTTGCGGAAACGTATAGAATGTTGCAGAAGGCATTCGGTGAACATTCCTATGTTGGAAAGAAAGGTTTAAAAGTGGTAAAAACAGTTCAAAGAAGGCAGAGAATGCGTTGAAGACGAAGAGTCCTCTGATCGACTGCCAACCTCAACCTACAAAGTTCACGTCCAAAAAAATTAAAATTTGGTGCTTGCCAACCGTCTGTTTACAATTAGAGACCTTTGCTGCTGATGTTGAAATTTCAAAATTCCATTTTAAAAGATGTTTTGGGCCTCAAACGCGTAAAATCTTGATTGGTACCGAAAACACTCAATGCGCCAGCTCACACTGCATTCTTCGTGACTTTTTCGCCAAAAAGCAAAACCCATATCTTTCCACAACCACTGTATTCACCTAATTTAGCATCGTGCTACGTCAAAAGCAATTCTAATTTTATTCCTAAACTCAAAAGACCACCGGGGACACCGTTTTGTGTCGATTGAAGAGACATTTCAAAATCGTCGAAATCAGATTTAGCTTCTTATAAAACGAGGTGTAACTCAAGCACTAATGAATATATTGACGTGAAATTTCACACAGATGTCAAGGACAGTGGCAACAACCTAAAAAAAAAAAAAAGAAACACATTATGCCCTGGAAATTTAAACTGAAAATTTTTCAAAAAATTGAAAATTTGCACTCTTTCCAAATCCTGCAATGCCCCCCCCGCCAATTCCCCCAAAAAGGTGTCGGGCAAGAGATGTTCGAAGCGTTAAAATTCGAACGCTGCTTGCTCTAAAAGCATTAATGCATTAAAGTTAAAGAACCCTTCAAGCCTTTTCATGGGGTGTAATAATAGAGTTTGGCGGGAAATGTGTGCCTCGTCGTCCTGAATATGTAAAGAAGCGATTAAATGGCCCTTTTCCGACCCAAAATAATGGCCCCATATCCCCAGTGACAGAATCTCGGAAGTCGCCAAATTAATACTTTCTTTTGCCAGTTAAGCATCTTTAATGATGTGTTCCGACGACTTCTGGATGAAGCTTTCCCGCCGCTCGGAACATGCATAATTAATGGCGCTGAAAGATTTCGGTGGCGACAACTTTTGCGTCTTTTCTTTGAGGGGTTTCTGGTGCAGGCATGAACCAAAAACAAATTAATCAAGAGTGAATGGATATTCATTCGAAATATTCGATTGTAATGGCTCTCGATTATTTCACCTCCATGAATTGAAATGTTTCACCTTCGAGTGTCTCGAATATTCAGCGATTTAAATGATTTTATTTAAATAATTTGATTTAAATAATTGTGAAATATTTAAAAAGGAACGGAATAAATAAAAAAAAAAGACGCTTTGAGTCGATTGAAGAGACATTTCAAAAATCGCCGGAATCAGTTTTACCATCTCACAAAACCAAGCGTAACTCAAGCACTAATGAATATTTTGACGCCAAATTCCACACAGATGTCAAGGACAGTACCAACAAGCTAAAGAAGAAAGAAAAAATTGAAATACCATAGGGCAGGGAAATTTAGATTGAAAACTGGTCTTACTTTTTGGACACAGTAGCCAGAAAAAAAAAAAAAAATTGGGCTGCTACCATCTCAAGTCACCCCCTGAAAACTAATGAGGTGATTTTTTTTCCTATTACAGATTTCCAATGCCACAATAACTTTCCGTTCATTGTTCTGAAGGATTTCATTGTTATTATGTAGAACAAATCAATATTTGCAATATAAATTGACCTATATCAGCTGAGAAGATGAACGTGGAATGTCACTCTAATACTCTTGGATTTTCCATCAGAAGCAAGCATGCATTTATAGTTAAGCTGCAAGTATCATTCATAAAGCAATCACCCCTACTCGAAACCCAGAGCGTAATCTCGAAATCCTCTTAGCATCTAATGTAAAAGTACCGACAGGTACAAATGCCAATTTATACGAGATGCTATGTTGACCCTCAACTGCAAACGAAGGTATCTGGCTCTCGATCGCTATTGGCTTAATCCGAGTCGGGGGTCAGAGGACATTTCGTAAGGGGATGGCAGCGGATAGGCAATGGCAAACACCCTTCCTCATGATGGATCGGGCCACTGCCTAGGGCCCCCTTTATCAGGCCAGCCTACTCGAGGACGGATGATGAATAGGGCTTCTTTTCTGACAGACACTTTCAAATGCTAGTTGCCGGGGAATGTGTTAATGGGTCGACTGAGATTAAACGTGAGCTGTTGAAATAAACGACTTTCAGAGATGTGCCACCACGAGATTTTTTTTTTTTTTTGCTCCTTCATCTTCATGTTTTTTCATTTTGTTTATATAAGAGGAAGAAGATGAAGAAAAAAAATCAGCAGTTTACGAATTTTTTTTTGGTTTTTTTTTTTTGTTCATTCATTCCCGTGAGATGGATTGATTCAGCAAATTAATTTTGTGGTTAAATTTTTGTTTTTCAAGAGTCGAAATAATTTAGATGGCGTAAATGAGAATTAATTTTCTTCAGGGTTGGACGCTTGAAAATGAATACGACTTGGCATTAAACATATAATTGCGTTGCATTTGTTGGAGAATCTAGAATGTTATTAATTATGGGTTCAAGAGAGAATTAAATCTTTCACCTTTATTTATTTTAACTACGGCTCATCACACAGATGTAAATTATTTAAACCACGATGAGTAACAATTATTATCATTTGATAAAGATCAAACAAATTGCACTTTTCATTTATCAAAAGACTTTTAAAAAAAAAATGGAGTAAATTAAAATTAAAAAAAGAATGGATTATTTGAAAATCATACTGATAAAATATAAATAATATTTCCAACATTATCAACGAAATAAAAAAAAATTGTTCCTTTTTTTTAAATCGGGAAAAATATGCCCAATAAAAATTTTTTTTTCAATCTTTTTTCAGTTAACAATCAATGAAGCATCTAATTCAACTTAAATGTACACTTTTATCTCTTATGGAGGAGTATTAAATCTGTTGGAAAATTTTTAAAAAGACTTCATTAAGATTACTTTTGATTTCACGAGTCAGATAAAAAAACAATTTAATAAATATTACAAAGAAGGAAAAAAAAGCAGACATTTCTCCGTGGAATTATAATAAGAAAATACAGTAATACAATAAAAAGAAAATCATCCTGGCTTCGATGCTAATCCTCTAAATGTGAAAAGATTTATGTACAAAGTTTTACCGAAGAAGCTTAATTTTTATCTACACGGCACTAAAAACGTCACGATGTGTCAGACCCATGTGGAAAAAAACACATTAAGTAATTTAAATTTTTTTTTAATTTTATTCCAAAGATGGATGATTGATGAGAAACAAAATTTTATAATCCTCTTTTAATTAAGGGAGATAGATTCCAAAAAATAGTTCAAATATATAAATATTTATTGCAGACAGATGATATTTTATTTATCGTATTCTTTCTTGATTTTATCTTTCGTTGCTAATATGATTGTAATTTGATGGGAAAAAGTTTGTTTTTGTTCGGAATATTTTTTTTTTTTTTTTGTTAAAATCTTGGAATAAATTTTTTTTGCAAAAACACACAAATACTCGTTGCATGTGAATATTGACTATCGAGAGAAAATAGAAGTTTTTTTTTTTTTTTAAACTTTTTGGACTTTTGTGAGTTGCGATATAAAAAGAAAAATTGTTTTGGGTTTTAATTGAAGCAAAACTTTATTGTTCTGGGTCTCTTTATTTATTTAGAATAAAAAAAAAAAAAGAGTTGGAATGAAGAGATAAAAAAATTTGATTTGGGAGGGGTTATCGATTTTCGATGGGGAAGGTTTTGTTCCGATTGTTGACAAATAAATACATTTCAAAACATTTTGTTTTTCAGGTGATTATTGAGGCTTAGAGAAATCAAATTATCACTTTAATTTTCCATGTGATACATTAGATTAAAACATTAAGCAGGATCAATTCATGTAATTATCTGCTTTTTCTTAAAAAGCGTCAATTTTTTATTTCTAAATTTGGCTACTCAGTGATAACATATCTTAGTACTTCACTCATTTAGGTTATCGTCTTTAAAAAAGTCGTCAAAAATGTGAGTCTATTAGAAACAAGTAATGTAAAAAAAAAAATTAAAGTCAAATCCAATTTTTTTTTCATTCTATTGCAGAAAGTCCTTTATAAATAATTTTCAATCATTTTTTAAGTTTATCGGGAGCCAATCACTCGGTGTATGCAACTTAAATAAAAAAAATAAATTAAGTAATTAAATTTAATGAATGAATTAATATTTGAAAAAACTATATCAACTGTTTTTTGGATTTCTTTATTTACTTAGAATACAAAAAGTTGAAATGTAAAGATAAAAATTAAAAAGGAAAGGGAAGAAATAATGAAAAGACGCTTTGAGTCGATTGACGAGACATTTAAAAATCTCCGGAATCAGTTTCAGCATCTCACAAAGCCAAGCATAACTCAAGCACTCATGAATATTTTGACGTGAAATTTCACACAGATGTCAAGGACAGTGCAAACAACCTAAAAAAAAAAAAAAAAATTGAAATTCCATATGCCTGGGAAATTTAAATTGAAAACAATTTAATGAATATTACGAAAGAAAAAAAGAAGATAGAGCACAATTTCTCTGAGGAATTATAATAAAAAATAAAGTAATAGAATGAAGAAAACCATCCTTCCTTTGATGCTAATCTTCAAAATGTGAAAAGATTTATGTACAAAGTTTTTCCAAAGAAGCTTAATTTTTATCTACACACCACTAAAAATATCACGTTTCGACCCATGTGGAAAACAACAACAACATTAAGTAATTTAAATTTTTTTTAATTCTATTCCAAAGATCGATGATTGATGAGAAACCAAACAACATTTTATAATCCTCTTTTAATTAAGGGAGATAGAGCCCGAAAATGGTTCAAATATATATATATATAAATATATATATATATTTTTTGCAGACAGATAATATTTCATTTAACGTATTCTTATTTGACTTTATCTTTCGTTGTTAATAAGAAATGATTGTAATTTGATGGGAAGTTTTAAAAGTTTGTTTTTTGTTCGAAATAATTTTTTGGTTAAAATCATGGAATAAAAATTTTTCTAAAAAAACACACAAATACTCGTAGCATACGAATATTCACTATCGAAACAAAATGGAAGTTTTTTCTTTCTACTTTTGAGAGTTGGAATAAAAAGAAAAAATGATTCGGGTTTTAATAGAAGCAAAGCTTTATCATTTTGGATTTCTTTATTTACTTAAAATTAAAAAAAGAGTTGAAATGTAGAGATAAAAAAAATTTGATTTGTGGACGATTTATCGGTTTTCGATGGGGAAGGCTTTTTTTCCGATTGTTGACAAATAAATACTTTTCCAGACATTTTGTTTTTCAGGTCATCATAAAGGCTTAGAGAAATCAAATTATCACTTTAATGTTCCATGTGATACGTTAGATTAAAACATTAAGCGGGATCAATTCTGCTTTTTTAAAGATGTGTCAAATTCTTTATTCCTAAATTTGACTACTCAGTGATAACATATCTGAATAATTCACTCATTTAGGTTATCGTTACTTGAAAAAAAAAGTCCTCAAAATGGATGTGAGTCAATTAGAAACAAGTAATATAAAAAAATTTTTAAAGTCAATTCCTATTTTCTTTTTCACTCTAATACAGAAAGTCCTTTATAAATAATTTTCATTCATTTATTTAAGTTTATGCGGTGCCATCTATGGTTATATACATGCAACTTAAATAAAAAACTAAGATTAAGTAATTAAATTTAATTATTGAATTAGTATTTGAAAAACCATATTTCCCTGAAATTTAAATTGAAAAATGGTCTTACTTTTTGGACACAGTAATAATTCCAGAAAAGATATTTGGCTTCTGCCATCTCAACTCACTAATTGAAACCCAATGAAGTGATTTTTTTTCCTATTACACATTTCCCATGCCACATTAACTTTCGGCTCATTTTTTTTTGAAGGATTTCATTGTCACTATGTAGAACAAATCAATATTTGCAATATAAATTGACCTACATCAGCTGAGAAGGTCAATGTACAATGCCAACGGTAATACTTCAAGATTTTCCCATAAGAAACAAGCATACATTTAGAGTTAAGCTGCAGGTATCATCACAAAGCAATCAGCGGCCCTCCAAAACCAGGGCGTAATCTCCGAAATCCTCTCAGCATCTAATGCAAAAGTACTGACTGGTACAAATGCCAATTTATACGAGATGCCATGTTGACCATCGACTGCAAACGAAGGTATCTGGAAGGTGGACGACCTCGAATATTTTCTACAAGAGAAGAACGTGTCATTATTAACAAGGTTAAGAAAAACCCTAAAATGAGTGCACCCCAGATAGCTAGAGATGTTGCTTTCACTTCGCAAAAGACTTTCATCGTACAGACTGTACGGAATGTTTGACACGAGAGAAGTTATTATGGAAGGGCAGCTAGAAAGAAACCATTCATCTCGGAAATAAATAGGAGAAAGAGGTTAGATTTCGCAAAAATCCCACGTTGATTTATCTGAAGAGTTTTGGAACACAGTTATTTTTTCCGACGAATCAAAGTTTAACATTTTCGGCAGTGATGGACGACGATATGTGTGGAGGAGGCCAAATACTGAATTGAAAAGCAACATTTAACTGCTACTGTAAAACATGGTGGAGGCAGCGTCTTAGTTTGGGGCTGTATGGCAGCTAATGGAATTGGCAACCTGCATTTTATTGATGGTATTATGATAGCACATACATACATTGACATGAAAATCAGTGCCCAAAATCTTGGCTTGGGAGCATCCTTCGTTTTTTAACAAGACAATGACCCTAAGCATACAGCGAATCTCACCCGTGAATGCTACTCTACAATGCTCCTCGCCAATTAAAAACCCCACCTCAATCGCCTGACATCAATCCAATTGAAAATTTATGGCACCTGCTGGATCTAGAAATCAAGAAACATAAAATTTCAAGTAAAGACGACCTCAAACGTTTACTCTTGCAAGAGTGGCACAAAATTCCCAACAGTACAACAAAGACCTTAGTTTCCTCTATGAGAAATAGATTACAAGCTGTTATAGATGCAGAAGGTATGCATACAAAGTACTAAACATATACTGATTTTGTTTTCGCTCATAATTTTGTCAATTTCATCATTTTGCCAATACTTTTTTTATCATTTAAATTTTGGATTTTCTCGTAGATTTTGACTAAAAAAATATTTAAATGAAAATTTCGTTATAGTATTTGTTTGTCTTTTCTCCTTCTGTAATCGCTATGTTAAAATAAAATTTGTAAACATACTTTGTTAGCAAATATGATCATTTATAGCAATTGCCAATACTTTTTTTATCCACTGTAGATGAAATTTTTTTTAAACCAGAATGGGTAATAATTATTATCATTTGATTAAGATCAAACGATCTGCATTTTTTATTTATCAAAAGACTCATAAAAACTGCAGTAAATTAAAGATTAAAAGCGAACAGATTATTTCAAAAGTTATACTGATAAAACATAAATACTATTTTCAACATTATCAACGTGATAAAAAATATGTTTCTTTTTTTTTTTAATCGAAAAATATGCCGGGCAACAACAATTTTTATTTTCACTCTGTGCAGTATCTTTTTTTAGTCAGAACAATCAATGGAGCATCTAATTCAACTTAAATGTACACTTTATCTCCTAGTATTAAATCTGTTGAAATTTTTAAAAAAAGACTTCATTAAGAATACTTTTGATTTCACGAGTCAAATAAAAAAACAATTTAATGAATATTACGAAAAAAAAAAAGCAGAGGAGACATTTCTCTGAGGAATTATAATAAGACATTAAAGTAATAGAATGAAGAAAAAAATCTTCCTGTCTTCGATGCTAATCCTTCAAATGTGAAAAGATTTATGTACAAAGTTTTTTCCAAGAAGCTTAATTTTTATCTACACGGCACTAAAAATGTCACGATGTGTCAGACTCAGTCCCCCCCAAAAAAAAAAAAACATTAAGTAATTTAAAAATCTTTTAATTCTATTCCAAAGATTGATGAGAAACCAAACAAAATTTTATAATCCTCTTTTTAATTAAGGGAGATAGATCCCAAAAAATAGTTCAAATATATAAATATTTTTTTTTTTTTTTGCAGACAGACGATATTTCATTTATCGTATTCTTTCTTGACTTTATCTTTCGTTGTTAATAAGAAATGATTGAAATTTGATAGGGAAAAAGTTTGTTTTTGCTCGAAATATTTTTTTGTTAAAATCATGGAATAAAAAATATTCACATATACTCGTAGCATATGAAAATTGACTATCGAGACAAAATGGACGTTTTTTTTTTTTACTTTTGAAAGTTGGAATAAAAAGGAAAAATTGATTCGGTTTTTAATCGAAGCAAAACTTTTATGGTTTTTGGATTTCTTTATTACTTAGAATGAAAAAAAAAAAGAGTTGAAATGAAGATATAAAAAAATTTGATTTTAAAGGATTTATCGGAAGGTTTTGTTCCAATTGTTGACAAATAAATACTTTTCCGAACATTTTATTTTTCGGATGATCATTAAGGCTTAGAGAAATCAAATTATCACTTTAATGTTCCATGTGATACGTTAGATTAAAACATTAAGCAGAATCAATCCATTTAATTATTCGCTTTTTCTTAAGATGCCTTCAAATTTTTATTCCTAAATTTAACTACTGAATGATAACATATCTTATTACTTCACTCATTGAGATTATCGTTCCTTGGAAAAATCGTCAAAATGGATGAGAATCAATTAGAAACAAGTAATATAAATTTTTTTTTTTTTTAAAGTCAATTGCTACCTTTTCACTCTATTGCAGAAAGTTCTTTATAAATAATTTTCATTCATTTTTAAGTTTATCTGGCGCCATCTATGGGTAGATATATACAACTTAAATCTAAAAAAAACTAAAATTAATTTATTAAATTCAATGAATGAATTAATATTTGAAAAAACTGTATTCACATCACGTGTCATCCACAAAAAAATGTATTTGAACTGGAGTAGACGAATAAAAAGTATTTTTATGAACGATTGAAAATTTGACCAAGATTTATTATTGTGAGATTGTAAGCTAATAGTATGAATTGAAAAAAAATAGAAGTTAATAAATATATCAAAAATAATGTCATAACATCACATAGATGTAAATTATGATTTGATTAAGATCAAACGACTTACAATTTTTATTTATCAAAAGACTTATAAAAACTGGAGCCATTAAATTTTTTAAAATGCGAGCAGATTATTTCAAAAGTCATGCTGATAATACATAAATAATATTTCCAACATTATCTCCGTAATAAAAATATGTTTCTTTTTTTTTTTAATCGGAAAAATATGCCCAATAACAGATTTTAATTTTTTCAATCTGAACAGATTCTTTTTTTTTTAGTCAACAATCAATGGAGCATCTAATTCAACTTGAATGTACAGGAAATGTACAGGAGGAAAACTCTTGTACAGGAGTATTAAATCTGTTGCAAAACTTTTTAAAAAAGACTTCATTAAGATTACATTTAATTTCAGGAGTCAGATAAAAAAACAATTTAATGAATATTAAGAAGAAAGAAAAAAAAAAAGAGAGCAGACATTTCTCTGCGGAATTAATAAGAAAATAAAGTAGTAGAATGAAGAGAAATCTTCCTGCCTTATAATTCTATGTTCTCTTGGCTATTAAATGTGATAGTGATGCTTGTAAAATTCGGAATACTTCATACATTTATGGCCAGAATACTCAAACTGTAATATACGTTTTTGACTATTGAAATTTATATTGTTTCTGTAGAATTGGAATAATTCATTCTTCATTTATGCTTGGAATTTTTAAACTTTGATATATACTTTTGGGTATTGTATGTGATTACGTTTCTTGTAGAATTTGGAATACTTCATTCTTAATTTGCGGGGACATTTATCTTACTTTTGTATATATGTTTGTATATTTGTGTTTGTTGGTTCTTGAACAATTCTTTTTCTTCATGAAGTTCTTGATCTATTCAACATTGCTATATTCATAGGGCTATTTGAATTTGGCTATTCTTGTAGTATTCCAATCAATTGCTTCACATACCTCGCGCATTATTAAACATTGGCATATTCCTGAGTTTACTCATCCGTTTTCCAATGTTCATACATCCTAAGTTGAAATTTGCCGAGCAGATTTCAGTTTTTTTTTTATTTTAACTAAGGCACATCACATAGTTGTAAATTATTTAAACCAGCGTGGGTAACAATTATTATCATTTGATCCAGATCAAACGATTTGCAATTTTTATTTATCGAAAGACTTATAAAAACTACAGTAAATTAAAGTTTAAAAAGCGAACAGATTATTTCAAAAGTCACACTTATAAAACGTAAATAATATTTTCAACATTATCAACATAATAAAAATATGTTTCCTTTTTTTCAATACCTTCTATTATCTCACACTCTCTCTCTATATAAAAATCTTCAATCGTTCATAAAATATTTTTTATATTTATCCACTGGAGTTCAAATACATTTTTTTTTATCTTGTAGTGGAGGACACTGGATGTGAATACAGTTTTTTTTTCAAATATTAATTCATTCATTAAATTTAATTCATGAATTTTAGTATTTTAGATTTAAATTGCATATATCTACCAATAGATGGCGAAAGATAAATTTAAAAAATGAATGAAAATTATGTATACAGTACTTTCTGCAATAGGTTGGAAATGAAGGTTTTTTTTATATTAATTGTTTACTCGGAAAAATATACCCAATAACAATTTTTTTTTCAATCTGTGCAGTATTTTTTTTAGTCACAACAATCAATGAAGCATCTAAATCAACTTAAATTTACACTTTATCTATTGAGCAGGAGTATTAAATCTGATGGAAAATTTTTTAAAAAAGACTTTAAGATTACTTTTGATTTCACGAGTCAGATAAAAAACAATTTAATGAATATTACGAAGAGAAAAAAAAAGATAGAGCATAATTTCTCTGAGGAATTATAATAAAAAATAAAGTAATAGAATGAAGAAAACCATCCTTCCTTCGATGCTAATCCTCAAAATGTGAAAAGATTTATGTACAAAGTTTTTCTGAAGAAGCTTAATTTTTATCTACACGGAACTAAAAAATGTCACGATGTGTCAGACTCATAAAAAAAACATTAAATAATTTAAAATTTTTTAATTCTGTTCCAAAGATCGATGATTGATGAGAAACCAAACAAAATTTTATAATCCTCTTTTAATTAAGGAGATAGATCCCGAAAAATAGTTCAAATATATAAATATATATATATATTTTTTTTTTTGCAGACAGATGATATTTCATTTATCGTATTCTTTCTTGACTTTATCTTTCGTTGTTAATAAGAAATGATTGTAATTTGATGGGAAAAAGTTTGTTTTTGTTCGAAATATTTTTTTGTTAAAATCATGGAATAAAAATCTTCACACAAATATTCGTAGCATGTTTTTACTTATTGACTTTTTAGAGTTGGGATATAAAAAGAAAAATTTATTCGGGTTTTAATCGGAGCAAAACTTTGGTTTTAGAATTCTTTATTTACTTAGAATAAAAAAAAAAAAAAAGTTGAAAGGAAGAGATAAAAAATTTGATTTGGTAGGATTTATCAGTTTTCGATGGGGGAATGTTTTTGTTCCAATTGTTGACAAATAAATACTTTTCCAAACATTTTGTTTTTCAAGTGATCCTAAAGGCTTAGAGAAATCAAATTATCACTTTAATATTCCATGTGATATGTAAGATTAAAATATTAAACAGAATTAATTCGTGTAATTTTTTTTTTTTTTTTTTTCTGAAGATGTATCAAATTTTTTATTTCTAAATTTGACTACTCACTGATAACATATCTTATTACTTCACTCATTTTGGTTATCATTCCTTGAAAAGTCGTCAAAATTGATGTGAGTCAATTAGAAACAAGTAATAAAAAAAAATTTTAAAGTCAATTCCTACTTTTTTTCACTCTATTGCAGAAAGTCCTTTACAAATAATTTTCATTCATTTTTTAAACTTTATCTGGCGCCATCTATTGGTAGATATATGCAACTGAAATCTAAAAAATGTAATTAATTAATTACATTTAATGAATGAATTAATATTTGAAAAAATGTAGTGTCATCCACTACAAGTTAAAAAAAAAATGTATTTGAACTCGAGTGGATGAATAAAAAGTATTTTATGAACTATTGAAATACTGAACAAAATATATATATAGGGAGCATGCGAGTTAATAGTAGAAATTGAAAAATAAATCAAATAAATATATCAATAAATATATCAAAAAAGAATGTCATAATGGTATATTATGGAAGGAAAGATTTTATACATTCCGGGAATACAAATAGCAATTTTTACATTGCAAGATGTACATTTGCAAGATCTTTACACCGTTTTGTGATAATATTGAACAGGAATTTGAATTATATTTGTTTTAAGATATTTTTAATAACTATACTAAGAATGGAATATCTAAAATCAAAAATTTACAATGCTATTATATAAAATGAAATAGCATTATAGCTGACATACAAAATTTTATGGTTTTTTTTTTTGAGATATTTTGTTCTCAATGGTCTTCCCCCCATATTTAAAATCTTCAATAGAATAAAAACTGTTTTTTTACCATTGTAAAAGTTTTAATTAAAAATTCTACTTGACTGGAATGAATACTACTGTGTCTAAAAAGTAAGATCAGTTTTCAATTTAAATTTCCCGGGCATGTGGTTTTTCAAATTTTTTCTTTCCTTATTAGGTTGTTGGTACTGGTCACACAGATGTCAAGGATGACATCTGCGGGAAATTTGACGTCGAAATATTCATTAGTGTTTGAGTTACGCTTGGTTTTGTGAGACGCTAAAACTGATTCCGGCGATATTTGAAATGTCTGAATTCATTGAGCAAAGAACTTGCATTCAATTTTGTTTGCGGAAGCGTATAGAATGTTGCAGAAGACATTCGGTGAGCATTCCTGTATCGGGAAGAAATGTTTAGAAGTGGTGTGAACAGTTCAGAGAAGGCGGAGAACGCGTTGAAGACGAAGAGTCCTCTGGTCGACCATCGAACTCAACCGACGAAGCTCACGTCCAAAAAATTAAAATTTCGGTACTTGCAAACCGTCGATTTACAATTAGAGACCTTGCTACTGATGTTGAAAATTCAAATTTCCATTTTAAAAGTTGTTTTGCGCCTCAAATGCGTCAAATCTTGATTGGTACCGAAAACACTGAATGCGCCAGCTCACATTGCATTGATTCCTCGTGACTTTTCGCCAAAGTGAAACTCATATCGTCCCACAACCACTGTATTCACCTAATTTAGCATCGTGCTATGTCTAAAAACTATTATAATTTTTTATTCCCTAAACCCGGGACACCGTTTTGTGTCGATTGAAGAGACATTTCAAAAATCGTCGGAATTAGGTTTAGCTTCTTATAAAACAAAGTGTAACTCAAGCAGTAATGAATATATTGACGTGAAATTTCACACAGATGTCAAGGACAGTGACAACAACCTAAAAAAAAAAAAAAAGAAAAAATTGAAATTCCATATGACCGGGAAATCTAAATTGAAAACTGGTCTTACTTTTTAGACAAGGTAGTATTTTCAACCCCTCATGAAAGCACCTGGAACATAACGCAGCATCAGTTGTTTTTACCCTCCTTTTGGCAACTTCCATCCTCCATTATTACGCGCCAATCATGCAGTCTCCAAAACTTTCCAAATCCTGCAATGCACGGAGAACAACAACTCTCAACGATCGCAGACCACGAACTTCTAAACTATTCCGAACAATAATCGAATCCCCTCCTCCTCCAGACCCTCCTAATTCCCCCAAAAGGTGTCGGGCATGAGATGTTCGAAGCGCTAAAATTCGAACGCTGCTTGCTCTAAAAGTATTAATACATTAAAGTTAAAAGAACCCTTCAAGCCTTAACCTGGGGTGGAATAATAGAGTTTGGCGAGAAATGTGTTCCTTGTCGCCCTGAATATGTAAAGAAGCGATTAAATGGCGCTTTTCCGACCCAAAATAATGGCCCCATATCCCCCAGTGACAGAATCTCGAAGTCGCCAAATTAATACTTTCTTTGCCAGTTACGCATCTTTAATGATGTGTTCCGATGACTTCTGGATGATGCTTTCCCGTCGCTCGGAACATGCATAATTGATGGCGCTGAAAGATTTCGGTGGCGACAAATTTGGCGTCTTTTTTTTGCGGGGTTTCTGGTGCAGGCATGAACCGAAAACAAATTAATCAAGAGTGAATGGAGATTCATTCGAAATATTCGATTGAAATGTCTCACGATTATTTCACCTCCATGAATTGAAATGTTTCACCTTTGAATGTCTCTCCTATTCAGCGATTTAAATGATTTGATTTAAATAATTGTGAAATATTTCAAAAGGAACGGGAATAAATAAAGAAAAGACGCTTTGAGTCGATTGAAGAGGCATTTCAAAATCGCCGGAATCAGTTTTAGCAACTCACAAAACCAAGTGTAACTCAAGTACTAATGAATTTTTGATATCAAATTTCACACAGATGTCAAGGACAGTGGAACAAGGAAAAAAAGAATGAAAAAAAAATTGAAATACCATAGGCCAGGGAATTTTAAATTGAAAACTAGTCTTACTTTTTGGACACAGTAGTAATTCCAGAAAAAATATTTGGCTGCTACCATCTCAAGTCACTCCGGAAACCTAGTGAGGAGATTTTTTTCTATTACAGATTTCCCATGCCACAATTACTTTCGATTCATTTTTCTGAAGGGTTTCATTGTTACTATGCAGAACAAATCATTATTTGCAATTAAATTAACCTACATCAGCTGAGAAGGTCTACGTTGAATACCGCTAGTAATACTCCAGGATATTCCATCTGAAACAAGCGTACATTTAGAGTTAAGCTGCAGGTATCATCACAAAGCAATCAGCCGTCCTCGAAAACCAGAGCGTAATCTCCGAAATCCTCTTAGCATCTAATGCAAAAGTACTGACTGGTACAAATGCCAATTTATACGAGATGACATGTTGACCATCGACTGCAAACGAAGGCATCTGGATATCGATCTCTGTTGGCTTAATCCGAATCGGAGGGTTATAGGCCACTTGGAGGGGGTAGGAAGGGTAGGGGCCCCGGCAAACACACTTCCTCATGATGGATCGGGCCACCGCCTAGGGCTCCATTTATCAAGTTAACCTACTCCAGGACGGATGATGAATAGGGCTTCTTTTCTAACAGACACTTTCAAATGCTAGTTGCCGGGGAATGTGTTAATGGGTCGACTGAGATTAAACGTGAGCTGTTGAAATAAACGACTTTTAGAGATGTGCCACGAGATGTTTTTTTTTTCATGCCTCCTTCATCTTCATGGTTTTTTATTTTGTTTTACATAAGAGGATGTACAAGAGGAAAAAAAAGAGCAGTAGTTTTGTTAAAATTTTTTTTTGTTCATTCATCCCCGTAAGATGGACTGATTTGGCAAATTAATTTTGTGGTTAATTTTTTGGTTTTCGGGTGTCGAAGTAATTTAGATGGCGTAAATTAGGATTAATTTCATCAGGGTTAACAGTAAAGCCGACTTCACATTAAACATTAATTGCGTTGCAATTGTTGGAGAATCTAGAATGCTATTAATTATGGGTTCAAGGAGAAATTAAAACTTAGTTTTTTTTTTGTTTGTTTTAAATGTCTTTTTTTCAATTCCTTCTATTAGCTCACACTCTCCCTATATATATCTTGTTCAAATTTTTAATCGTTCATAAAATATTTTTTATTCCTCCACTCGAGTACAAATACATTATTTTTGAACTTGTAGTGGATGACACTGGATGTGAATACAGTTTTTTCATATATTAATTCAGTAATTAAATTAAATTAATTAATTTTTCGTTTTTTTTTTAGATTTAAGTTGCATATATCTACCAATAGAGAGCGTCAGATAAACTTAAAAAATAAATGAAAATTATTTATAAAGGACTTTCCGCAATAGAGTGAAAAAAAGTAGGAATTGACTTAAATTTTTTTTTTTTTATATTACTTGCTATAACTTTTGGATCTGTTATTACACACACTCTTGGCGTTTTATAAAACTTATAGAATTTTTTAAATTTTCTTACTGCATAATGTATTAAATGGATGGGGATTTCAAGGAAACAATAAGCAAGAAAATTTCTTTAAGCTATCTCAAGTCGCGATTTCATGTAAAAAAATCTTTTTTTTTTTAAATAATTTATTTTAAAATCAGACTTTTAGACCATCACCGCCAGATGGATTGATTCGACAAATTAATTCTGTGGTTAAATTTTTGGTTCGGGAGGGAGTCGAAATAATTTAGATGACATGTACGTGAGGATTACATTTATTCATTTATACATTGGGGATTTTAGATGTACATGAGGATTAATTTCTTTGGGGTTCTCGAGGAAGTTAGACACTCGCCAGTCACGACTTAAATGTATAACTTAACATTAAACATATAATCTACAGTCAAATATTTGTCTATTACAGTCTAAGTTCAATACTATTGACAGTCTATTTGCAATGCTATTGTGTGAAATAAAATAGCATTATAGTTGACTGACAAAAACTTTACGAATTTTTTTGTTAAGAGATTTTGTTCTCAACGATCTTCCACAGAATAAAAACTGTTTTTTTCTCCATTGTAAAAGTTTTAATTGCAAATGCTACTGCGACTGGAATGAATAATTTCGGAAAAGATATTTGGCTGCTGCTATCCCAACTCCCCTAGTAAAATCTAATGAGGTGAATTTATTTTCCTGTTACAGATGGCCTTTGGTATCGCAGGCTTCAGATTTGAATCCTGGCGGTGGCATGGATGTTTGTCAGTAGTTCGGAATCCACGTTAACTAAAAAAACCGGGCTGTTTAGCCATAAGTGTGCACAAGATGACCGTAGAGCGACAACCAAACCAAACCAAACATATTACAGACTTCCCATGCCACAATAACTTTGAGTTCATTTTTCTGATGGGTTTTTATTGTTACTATGTAGAACGAAACAATACTTGCAATATAAATTGACCTATTTCAGCTGAGCAGGTCAACGTTCAATGCCACTGTAATAATCCAGGATTTTCCATCCAGAAAAAGTACAAATTAATAGTTAAGCCGTAAGTATCATCCCAGAGCAATCAGACGTCCCCGAAAACCAGAGCGTAATCTCCGAAATCCTCTTAGCATCTAATGCCAAAGTACTGACTGGTACAAATGCCAATTTATACGAGATGCCATGTTGACCATCCACTGCAAACGAAGGTATCTGGATCTCGATCTCCATTGGCTTCATCCGAGTCGGAGGGTGTCAGAGGACACTTCTAGGGGGAGGGGGAGGCCCTGGCAAACACCCTTCCTCATGATGGATCGAGCCACCGCCTAGGGGCCCCATTTAGCAGGCTAACCCACTCCAGGACGGATGATGAATAGGGCTTCTTTTCTGCTAGACACTTTCAAATGCTAGTTGCCGAGGAATGTGTTAATGGGTCGACTGAGATTAAACGTGAGCTGTTGAAATAAACGACTTTTAGAGATGTGCCAACACGAGGTTTTTTTTTTTTGCTAATTCATCTTCATGTTTTTCATTTTGTTTTACATAAGAGGAAGAAGATGAAGGAAAAAAAAAATCAGCAGTTTTGTTTACGAATTTTTTTTTGTTGTTGTTCATTCATTCCCGTGAAATGGATTGATTCGGCAAATTAATTCTGTGGTTAAATTTTCAGTTTTCGGGAGTCCAATTAACTTCAATGATGTAAATGAGAATTAATTTCTTTGGGGTGCTCGCTGTAAGTTAGACACGACTTGGCATTAAACATATAATTGTGCTTGCATTTGTTGGAGAATCTAGAAGGCTATCAATTATAGATTCAAGACGGAATTAAAAATTAATTTTTTTGGTTTTAAATGTTTTTTATTTCGTTTATAGTACACTACGAACAGTGTCAAAATATCAAACGATATCAAAATATTTTTTGTTAAATTCCCGGAACAAACATTTTCACAAAAGCACACAAATACTCGTACATGTGAATATTGACTTTTTTTAAAAACCTTTTTTACTTTCGAGAGTTGGAATATAAAAAGGAAAAATTGATTCGGGTCTTAATCGAAGCAAAACTTTATGGTTTTCAATTTCTTTATTTACTTAGAATAAAAAAAAAGAGTTAAAATGAAGAGATAAAAAATTTGATTTGCGGAGGATTTATCGGTTTTCGATGGGGAAGGCTTTATTCCGATTGTTGACAAATAAATACTTTTCCAGACATTTTCTTTTCAGGTCATCATAAAGGCTTAGAGAAATCAAATTATCACTTTAATGTTCCATGTGATACGTTAGATTAAAACATTAAGCAGAATCAATTCATGCAATTATTTGCTTTTTCTGATGATGCCTGCAAATTTTTATTCCTATATCAGTGATAACATATTTTACAACTTCGCTCATTTAGGTATAGTTAATTGATAAAGTCGTCAAAATTGATGTGAGTCTATAAAAAACAAGTAATATAAAAAAAAATTTAAGTGAATTACTACTTTCTTGCACTCTATTGCAGAAAGCCCTTTATAAATAAAGAAATTTTCCTCTAACATCTGGCGTCATCTATTATTAGATACATGCAACTTAAATCTAAAAAAACAAAAATTAGTTAATTACATTTATATAATGAATTAATTTAAGTAATGAATTAATATTTGAAAAACTGTATTACCATCCAGTGTCATCCACTACAAGTTCAAAAAAACGTATTTGAACTTGTGAATAAAAAGCATTTTATGATGAATAAAAAGTATTTTATGATGAATAAAAAGTATTTTATGAACGATTAAAAATTGGAACAAGATATATATAGGGAGAGTGTGAACTAATAGTAGGAATTGAAAAATAATATCATAATGGTATATTATGGAAGAAATGATTTTATATACTCAGGAAATGCAAATAGTAATTTTTACATGTGTTCATTTGCAAGATACTTACACTGTTTTGTTATAATATTGAAGAAGAATATGGAATTCTATTTGTTTTAATATATTTTTAATAACTATACTTAGAAAGGAATATCTAAAATCAAAAATTTACAATGATATTATGTTTGTTATTATGTATGCTTTTTCTTTCTTTTTTAGGTTGTTGATACTGTCCTTGACATCTGTGGGAAATTTGACGTCGAAATATTCATTACTTCTTGAGTTACGCTTGGTTTTCGAGATGCTAAAACTGATTCCGGCGATTTTTGAAATGCCTGAATTCATTGAGGAAAGAACTTGCATTCAATTTTGTTTACGGAAGCGTATAGAATGTTGCAGAAGACATTCGGTGAGCATTCGTGTAGAGGAAAGAAATGTTTAGAAGTGGTATGAACAGTTCAAGGAAAGCAGAGAACGCGTTGAAGACGAAGAGTCCTCTGGTCGACTACTAACCTCAACCAAGTTCACGTGCAGAAAATTAAAAATTTGGTGCTTGCAAACCATTGATTTACAATTAGAGACCTTGCTGCTGATGTTGAAATTAAAAATTCTATTTTTAAAAGATGTTTTGGGCCTCAAACGCGTCAAATCTTCATTGGCATCGAAAACACTGAATGCGCCAGCTCACACTGCATTGATTCTTCGTGACTTTTTTTGCCAAAAATGAAACTATATTGTTCCATCAGATTTAGCATCGTGCGATTTCTGACTGTTCCCTAAACTCAAAAGACCACTCCGGGAACACCGTTTTGAGTCGATTGAAGAGATATTTCAAAAATCGCCGGAATCAGTTTTAGTTTCTTATAAAACCAAGTGTAACTCAAGCACTAATGAATATATTGACGTGAAATTTCACACAGATGTCAAGGACTGTGCCAACAACCTAAAAAAAAGAAAGAAAAGAAAAAAAATTGAAATAACATATGTGCGGGAAATTTAAATTGACACTTTTGACGTCTTACTTTTTGGACAAGGTAGTATTTTCAACCCCGCATGAAAGCACCTGGAACATAACACAGCATCAGTTGTTTTTACCCTCCTTTTAGCAACTTCGATCCTCCATTATTACGCGCCAACCATGCATTCTCCAAAACTTTCCAAATCCTGCAATTCCAACAACTCTCAGCGAGAGCAGACTCAAGAGCTTTTAAACTATTCCGAACAATAATCGAATCCCACCTTCCCCCAGACCCCCTCCCAATTCCCCCAAGAAGGTGTCGGGCAAGAGATGTTAGAAGCGTTAAAATTCGAACGCTGCTTGCTCTAAAAGCATTAATGCATTAAAGTTAAAGAACCCTTCAGCAGCCTTTTTCCTGGGGGTGGAATAATAGTGTTTGGCGGGAAATGTGTTCCTCGTCGTCCTGAATATGTAAAGAAGCGAGTAAATGGCGCTTTTCCGACCAAAAATAATGGCCCCATATCCCCCAGTGACAGAATCTCGAAGTCGACAAATTAATACTTTCTTTGCCAGTTACGCATATTTAATGATGTGTTTCCGATGACTTCTGGATGATGCTTTCCCGCCGCTCGGAACATGCATAATTGATGGCGCTGAAAGATTTCGGTGGCGACAAATTTGGCGTCTTTTCTTTGCGGGGTTTCTGGTGCAGGCATGAACCGAAAAGAAATTAATCAAGAGTGAATGGAGATTCATTCGAAATATTCGATTGTAATGTTTCTCGATTATTTCACCTGCATGAATTGAAATGTTTCACCTTCGAGTGTCTCTCTTATTCAGTGATTTAAATGATTTGATTTAAATAATTGTGAAATATTTCAAAAGGAACGGGAATAAATAAAGAAAAGACGCTTTGAGTCGATGGAAGAGACATTTCAAAAATCGCCGGAATCAGTTTTAGCATCTCACAAAACCAAACGCAACTGAAGCACTAATGAATATTTTGACGTGAAATTTCTCACAGATGTCAAGGACAGTACCAGCAACCTAAAAAGAAACAAAATTGAAATACCATGTGCACGGGAAATTTAAATTGAAAACTGATCTTACTTTTTGGACACAGTAGTAATTCCAGAAAAGATATTTGGCTGCTGACATCTCCATTTGCTGCCTGAAACCCAATGTGGCGAATTTTTTTTGCCATTACAGATTTCCCTTGCCACAATAATTGTCGGTTCATTTTTCTGAGGGATTTCATTGTTATTATGTAGAACAAACCAATTTTTCCAAATTGACCTACATCAGCTGAGAAGGTCAACTTGTGCCACGGTAATACTCCAGGATTTTCCTAAGAAACAAGTGTACATTTATAGTTAAACAAGTTATTATCATCACAAAGCAATTTATAGTTATTTATCATCACAAAGCAATCAACCATGCTCGAAAACCAGAGCGTAATCTTCCGAAATCCTCTTAGCATCTAATACAAAAGTACTGACTGGTACAAATGACAATTTATACGAGATGCCATGTTGACCATCGAATGCAAACGAAGGTATCTGGCTCCCGATCTCTGTTGGCTTAATCCGAGTCGGAGGGTCAGAGGACACTTCGTAAGGGGGAGGGGGGTTAGAGGCCCTGGCAAACACCCTTCCTCATGATGGATCGGGCCACCGCCTAGGGCCTCCATTTATCAGGCTAACCTACTCCAGGACCGATGATAAATAGGGCTTTTTTTCTGACAGACATTTTCAAGTGCTAGTTGCCGGGGAATGTGTTAATGGGCCGACTGAGATTAAACGTAAGCTGTTGAAATAAACGACTTTTAGAGATGTGACACCACGAGATGTTTTTGTTTTTTTTTTTTTTTTGCTCCTTCATTTTCGTGTGTTTTTTCATTTTGTTTTACATACGAGGAAGAAGATGAAGTAAAAAAAATCAGCAGTTTTGTTTACGACTTTTTTTGTTCATTGATTCCCGTAAGATGGATTGATTCGGCAAATTATTTCTGTGGTTAAGTTTTTGGTTTTCGGGAGTCGAAATGATTTAGATGGCGTAAATGAGGATTAATTTCTTCAGGGAAACAGTAAAGCCGACTTCGCATTAAACATATAATTGCGTTGCATTTGTTGGAGAATCTAGAATGCTATTAATTATATATTCAAGAAGAAATTAAAACTTAGTTTTTTTTTTTGTTTGTTTTAAATGTTTTTTATTCAATTCCTTCTATTAGCTCACACTCTCCCTATCTATATCTTGTTCAAATTTACAATTGTTCATAAAATACTTTTTATTCATCCACTCAAGTTCAAATGCATTTTTGAACTTGTAGTGGATGACACTGATGTTAATACAGATTTTTCAAATGTTATTTCAGTAATTAAATTTAATTCATTAATTTTATTTTTTTAGATTTAAGTCGCATATATCTAATAATATGGGAGAAAATAATTTCTCTTATGTAAGATATTTAACAGGATATAAATTTAAGAATAAATACCGTCAGTGGCAAGCGTGTCGATCGCTAGAGAAAAATTTCTCTTCCAGATTCTTTTTTCCTTCTGCGTAATAGTCTGAGTCGAGGGAACAAAATGGAAAAGGAAAAATTGTGAATAAATCAGTGAGAGAGATGAATGGAATTGATGAATTTTTTTTTTATATTACTCGTTTACCATTGTAAAAGTTTAAATTGCAAATGCTACTGTGATTAGGATGAACGATTCCGCAAACAATATTTGGCTACTGCCATCTCAACTCACCAACTTCAACACAATGAGGTGAATTTGTTTTTGGTACTACAGATTTCCCATGCCACAATAACTTACGGTTCATTTTTTCCGAAGGTTTCATTGTTATTATGCAAAACAAATCAATATTTGCAACAATATAAATTGACCTACATCATCTGAAAGGATCAACATGCAATGCCAAAGTAATACTCCAGAATTTTCCATCAGAAATATTTATTGTTAAGCTGCAAGTATCATTCACAAAGCAATCAGTCGTACTCGAAAACCAGAGCGTAATCTCCGAAATCCTCTTAGCATCTAATGCAAAAAGTACTGACTGGTTCAAATACCAATTTATACGAGATGCCATGTTGACCATCGACTGCAAACGAATGTATCTGGCTCTGGATCTCTGTTGGTTTAAACCGAGTCGGAGGGGGACACTTCGGAAAGTTAAAGGACACTTCGTAAGGGGGTAGGGAGGCCAGGCCCTGGCAAACACACTTCCTCATGATGGATTGGGCCACCGCCTAGGCCATCCATTTATCAAGCTAACCTACTCCAGGACGGATGATGAATAGGGCTTCTTTTCTGACAGACATTTCCAAATGCTAGTTGCCGGGGAATGTGTTAATGGGTCGACTGAGATTAAACGTAAGCTGTTGAAATAAACGACTTTTAGAGATGTGCCACGAGATTTTTTTTTTTTTTTTTTTTTGCTCCTTCATCTTCATGTTTTTTCATATTATATTACATAACAGGAAAAAGAAGAAAAAAAAATCAGCAGTTTTGTTTACGAATTGTTTTTTTTTGGATATTCATTCAATCTCGTAAGATGGATTGATTCGGCAGATTAATTCTGTAGTTAAATTTTTGGTTTTCGGGAGACGAAATAGTTTAGATGGTGTTAAATGAGGATTAATTTCTTTAGGGTGCGGTAAGTTAGACTCTGGCAAATCAAGCCCTCCCTATTAGAAAAATTTTTAACACTAGAAGAGAAAATTGTGGCAACCTTTTAGATATAAGCTTTCTGAAAGTGTTCGCCGTTATGATACCGACAGTTTCAAGAATTATGCTACGCATCATTAAAAATAAAATTAAAATGAAACATGAAAACATTCAATCATATAGAAATTTATAAACGAATTTATACTTCGGATAACGTTATATATATTTTTTAGTCGCATTTGCAATTTCTATTTAGTAAGAAAGCCCCTTTCTGCACCTACAGCTTGAAAAGACCCACTGTGATAAAAGCTGATTTTAATTCATAAGGTATTATAATTTCATATCAAGAATGCATAATTCATTCTATTGGGTTGCACTTATTTGCCTCGTTGCTTCAAATGAACGGGTTCCCTTGATTGGCTGTGAAGGTCAAGGTCTGTTAACTGGCCAATTTTAAGTCAAGGTCATTAACTGTCAATTCAAAACAGTAAAATGTTGTTAAAACAATTTTCTTTTCACCAAAGAGAGAAATGGAAGCTGAAATGAGTAGTTCTCTTTATCACTGAGAAGACGATGAGCATTTTTATTTTTATATGTACTCTCCACTATTTAATGCAGCTTGATGGCTAATTAGCTAGCGCTCTGGTCGTTGGTATCCCAGGCCCAAGTTCGAATCCTGGCGATGGCATGGATGTTTGTTAGTGATTCGAATCCACGGTCTAATTAGCCTAAAGTGTGCACAAAATGAACATAGAGCTACAAACCGGAATTGAAATTCTTCCTAAGCTTAATGCTTTTCTATATCCCCACAGCAAAACACTTATAGAAGAAGTTGTTGTGCATTCGAGTTTTACACTAGTCAGTATAGAATCGTCCCATTACACAAAGTAACGCTGGATTGGCAAATGCATTTATTTTCGCACTCATAGAATAGCTTGGTAAGTATTCGACATCGTCATTGGCGTTATTTATAGTCAAACAAAAGGATTGCTTGCTGGGAAGCATTCTCTTTGGAGACAATGTCGCGTAAATGTTCTTCAATTCTTGGTAGAACAGTAAGAAAAAAAAATTGCTGTTAATGAAGTTTGTTTTAAATTTAGAATTGTGGTACTTTGTGAAGTTTTGATGCAATTCTTAAAACTAGGAGGTAAAGTAATATCGAGAAAATTGTTCACAGTAGCATTTTGATCAATACGTCTTCTGAGCTGTATGCAGAGTGGTTCATATACAGCGGAATGACATATTAGCATAAATATGACATATAGGACCCTTTAAAAAATAGGACTCCCTTTTCTCTTCTTTATTTTATACATCGCATTAAATTCTTTGTTGTTTTAATAAAAGTATTGAACTTAGATTGTTAGACCAAACGAAACCAAACCCAAACGTGTCAGAGACTGTTCGCAGTGTAATATACGAAATTTCAAACCAAAGAAATGGGAAAAACCATGGGAAATCTGTAGTAGGAAAAACAATCAAAAAATATATCAAGTTTTAATTCCCTCTCGAATCTATAATTAATAGCCTTCTAGATTCTAAAACAAATGCAACAACAATTATACGTTTAATGTCAAGTCGTGTCTAACTTCTGTGAGCACTCAAAGGAAATTAATCCTCATTTACGATATCTAAATTAATTCGACTCCCGAAAACCAAAAATTTAACCACAGCATTAATTTGTCGAATCAATACATCAATACATCTTAACGGGAATGGACGAAAAAAAAAAAATCCGCAAACAAAACTGCTGATTTTTTTCTTCATCTTCTTCCTCTTATGTTGAACAAAATGAAAAACATGAAGATGACGGAGCGAAAAAAAAAAAAAAAAAAAAAAAATTCTCGTGGTGTCACATCTCTAAAAGTCGTTTATTTCAACAGCTCACGTTTAATTTCAGTCGACCCATTAACACATTCCCCGGAAACTAGCATTTGAAAATGTCTGTTAGAAAAGAAGCCCCTATTCATCATCCGTCCTGGAGTAGGTTAGGCTGATAAATGGGGCCCCTAGGCAGTGGCTCGATCCATCATGAGGAATGGTGTTTGCTAGGGCCTACCCACCCTACCCCCTCACGAAGTGTCCTTTGAACTGTATTAAAATGAATAGAAATTAAAGTACATTGGTCTATATGCTCGTAGGCCTGTCAGATGTGTTCCACTTACCGCAACTCACTGTCGCCTGCGATTAACCTGGAGTAGAGAGCATGCATTGCGAACACCGCAACAGTGGTCTGGTGTGATGTTTTCCGACGAGTCCAGGTTTAGTTTGCAGTCTGATTCTCGCCGGACTTTCATATGGAGAGCGCCAGGTACCCGTTACCACCAAGAGAACACCATTGAACGACACCGTTACGGTGGTGCAGGATGGCTCGTTTGGGGAGGAATTATTCTTGGTTCCAGAACAGACCTGCATGTTCAGAGTGTAACGATGACAGGCCACATCTATCGGGATGTCATTCTGGAACAACATGTACGTTTGTTTCGGGGAGCCATGGGTGCTGAATTTCTGTTTATGGATGACAACGCCCGTCCTCACCGTGCAAACATTGTAGACGAATGCGTTCAATTGGAGGATATCACCCGTATGGATTGTCCAGCATACTCACCGGACTTGAATCAATAGAGCATGTGTGGGATATGCTTGGCCGACGAATTGCAGCCCGTCAACCCCCTCCCACCTGTCAACCGGAACTTCGGAGGGCATTGCTTGATGAGTGGTGTAATATTCCCCAAGATCAGATTTATAATTTGATACTCAGCATGCCTAAGCGTTGTAAGGCCTGTATTGCATCGTCCGGGAGTCATACTCCATATTAACCATCATACTAACCATGTTACGCTGTTTTTTGAAAATAGGTTATTTTTTGAAATTTGCTCCAGGGAGTAAAAATCTCAATTTTTATTAATTATGTCAAACATATAGCATCTTTTTTTGCTCTTTACCTTTGTTTAATAAATAGACTTTACAGATAAGTCAAATTTGTTTTGCTTCTGTCTCTTTCTTTGCCTGAACTTCATTATCCTTAATTTATGGACATGAGTGATTCCCGGGCATATGGTATTTCTTTTTTTTTTTCTTTTTTAGGTTGTTGGCACTGTCCTTGACATCTGTGTGAAGTTTGATGGCAAAATATTCATTAGTGCTTGAGTTACATTTGGTTTTGGGAGATGCTAAAACTGATTCCGGCGATTTTTAAAATGTCTCTTCAATCGACTCAAAACGGTGTTCCCGGAGTGGTCTTTGAGTTTATGGAATAGCCAGAAGTAGCACGATGCTAAATTAGTGAATACGGTGCTTGGGGAACTAAACAGGGTCTCATTTTTGGCGAAAAGACACGAAGAATCAATGCAGTGTGATCTGGCGCATTCAGTGTTTTCGGTAGCAATCACGATTTGACGCGTTTGAGGCCCAAATCTTCTTTTAAAATGGAATTTTGAAATGCCAACATCAGCAGCAAGGTCTCTAATAGTAAATAGACTGTTTGCAAGCACCAAATCTTTAATTGTTTGGACGTGAACTTCGTCCATTGAAGTTGGTGGTCGACCAGAGTGTGACTCTTCATCTTCAACGCTTTCTCTGCCTTCTTTGAACTGTTTATGCCACTTCTAAGCATTTCTTTCCAATATAGGAATGCTCACCGAATGCCTTCTGCAACATTCTAGACGTTTCCGCAAACAAAATTTAACGCAAGTTCTTGCTTAATTCATCCAGGCATTTCAAAAATCGCCGGAATCAGTTTTAGCGTCTCACAAAAAGCCTAGCGTAACTCAAACACTAATGAATATTTTGACGTGAAATTTCATACAGATGTCAAGGACAGTGCCAGCAGCCTAAAAGAAAAAAATTGAAATAAATTATGCCCGAAATTTAAATTGAAAACTGGTCTTACTTTATGCAAACAGTATTATTTATTCCAGTCACAGTAGAATTTTTATTTAAAACTTACAATGGTAAAAAGCAATTTTAAATCTGGGGAATATCATTGAGAACAAAAATCTCTCCACAAAATATATGTAAAGTGTTTGTATATCAAACCATAATGCTATTTTATTTTACATAATAACATTGTACATTTTTTACTGTAGATATTCCATGCTTAGGATAGCTATTTATATATATCTTAAAAACACATAGAATTCCAAAAACAATATTATCACAAAACGGTGTAAGAATGTTGCAAATGCACACATATAAGAATTGCTATTTCTATGTCGGGAATGTATAAAATCTTTCCTTCCATTATGACATTATTTTTTGATATATTTATTAACTTCTATATCTTTTTTCAATTCCAACTATTAGCTCACACTCTCCCTATATATATGTTGTTCAAATTTTCAATCGTTCATGAAATACTTCTTATTCAACCTCTCGAGTCCAAATACATTTTGTTTTAAACTTGTAGTGGATGACACTTGATGTTAATACATTTTTTTCAAATATTAATTCAGTAATAAAATTTAATTCATTAATTTTAGTTTTTTTAGATTTAAGTTGCATGCATCTACCAATAGATGGCGCCAGATAAACTTAAAAAAATGTTTATAAATTATTTTCTGCAATGGAGTGAAAAAAAGTAGGAATTGACTTTAATTTTTTATATTACTTGTTTCTAATTGACTCACATCAATTATGACGATTTTTCCAAGGAACTATAACCTAAATGAGTGAAGTAATAAGATATGTTATCACTGAGTAGTGAAATTTAGAAATAAAAATTTGAAGGCATCATCAAAAAATGTATATAATTAAATAATTATAATGTTTTAATTAATGGAAAATTAAAGTGATAATTTGATTTCTCTAAGCCTCAATAATCACCTGAAAATGAAATGTTTGGAAAAGTATTTATTTGTCAACAATTGGAATAAAACCTTCCCCCATCGAAAATCGATAAATCCTCCCAAATCAAATTTTTATCTCTTCATTTAAACTCTTTTATTTTTTTATTCTAAGTAAATAAAGAAATCCAGAACGATAAAGGTTTGCTTCCATTAAAACCAGAATCAATTTTTCTTTTATCCTAACTCTCAAAAGTACAAAAAGTTAAAAAAATCTTCCATTTTGTCTCGATAGTCAATGTTCATATGCTACGAGTATTTGTGTGTTTTTTGAAAATTTTTTTATTCCCTGATTTTAACAAAATATTTTTGAACAAAAACAAACTTTTTCCCATCAAATTAAAATCATTTCTTATTAACAACGAAAGATAAAGTCAAGAAAGAATACGATAAATGAAATATCATCTGTCTGCAAAAAAAAAAAAAAAAAAAAAAAAAAAAAACCATTTATATATTTGAACTACTTTTTGGGATCCATCTCCCCTTAATTAAAAGAGGATTATAAAATTTTGTTTGGTTTCTCATCAGTCATCCATCTTTGGAATAGAATTAAAAAATGTTTAATTACTTAATGTTATTTTTTTTTCCAATGGTTTCTGACACATCGTGACATTTTTAGTTCTGTGTAGATAAAAATTAAGCTTCTTTGAAAAACTTTGTACATAAATCTTTTTACATTTGCAGGATTAGCATCGAGTCAGGAAGATTTTTCTTCATTCTATTACTTTATTTTCTTATTATAATTCCTCAGAGAAATGTCTGCTCTGATTTTTTCTTCTTCGTAATATTCACTAAATTGTTTTTTTTATCTGACTCGTGAAATCAAAAGTAATCTTAATGAAGTCTCTTTTAAAAAAATTCCGACAGATTTAATACTAGGAGATAAAGTGTACATTTAAGTTGAATTAGGATGCTTTATGGATTGTTGATTAAAAAAAGATACTGCACAGATTTGAAAAAAAAAATCTGTTATGTGGCATATTTTGCCGATTAAAAAAAATAAACACATTTTTTATTATGTTAATAATGTTTAAGATAGAATTTATGTTTTATCAGTATGACTTTAGAAATAATCAATTCGTTTTTTTAAATTTTAATTTATTCCAGTTTTTATAAGTCTTCTGATAAATAAAAACTGTACATCGTTTGATTTTAATAGAATGATTATAACTGCTATTCATCCTGGCTTAAATAATTTACAACTATGTGAGGAGCCTTAGTTAAAATAAATATTGGAAATATTAAAAAAATAAAAAAAAAAAAAAAAAAAAAAACTGAAATCTGCTCGGCAAATTTCAACTTATCAGGAGTGAACAATGGAGAACGGATGAATAAACTCAGGAATATGCCAATGTTTAATAATGCACGAGATATTTGAAGCAATTGATTGGCACACTACAAGAGTGGCCAAATTCAAATAGCCATACGGATATATCAATGTTGATAAGATCAAGAACTTCATGAAGTATGAATTGTTCAAGAATCTCTAAAAGAATGTACAAAAGTAAGATAAATGTCGTCACAAATTCAGAATGAAGTATTCCACGTAGAAACGTTATCACATTCAATAGCCAAAAGATTGTATCAAAGTTTGAAACTTTCTAATTGACTTCCGTGCATTTTGATGATTCTTCCATTGAGTAGTCAAATTTAAGAATAAAAAATTGAAGGCATCATCAGAAGAAGCGAATAATTACATGAATTGATCCTGCTTAATGTTTTAATCTAATGTATCACATGAATCGTCAAAAGGATAATTTGATTTCTCTAAGCCTTAATGAACACCTGAAAAAAAAATGTTTGGAAAAGTATTTATTTGTCAACAATAGGCATAAAATCTTCCCCATCGAAAACCAATAAATCCTCCGCAAATCAAATTTTTTTTTCTTCTCTTCATTTCAACATTTTTTTTATTCTAAGTAAATAAAGAAATCAAAAACTATAAAGGTTTGCTTCGATTAAAACCCGAATCAATTTTTCTTTTTTATTCCAACTCTCAAAAGTAAAAACAAAAAAAAAAAAACTTCCATTTTTTCTCGATAGTCAATATTCACATGCTACGAGTATTTGTGCGTTTTTATGGAAAAAATTTTATTCCGTGGTTTTAACAACAAAAATATTTCGAAGAACAACAAACTTTTTCCCATCAAATTTCAATCATTTCTTACTAAACAACGAAAGATAAAGTCAAGAAAGAATACTATAAATGAAATATCATCTGTCCGCAAAAAAAAAAAAAAATATTTATATATTTGAACTACTTTTTGGGATCTGTCAGCCCTTAATTAAAAGAGGATTATAAAATTTTGTTTGGTTTCTCATCAATCATCAATCTTTGGAATAGAATTAAAAAAATTTTATACTCATCGTGACGTTTTTAGTGCCGTTTAGATAAATATTAAGCTTCTTGGAAAAACTTTGTACATAAATCTTTTCACATTTTGAGAAGCCAGGAGGATTTTTCTTCATTCTATTACTTTATTTTCTTATTATAATTCCTCAGAGAAATGTCTTTCTGCTTTCTGCTTTTTTACTTCATAATAATCATTAAATTGTTTTTTTTTTTATCTGACTCGTGAAATCAAAAGTAATCTTAATGAAGTCTTTTTAAAAAATTTCCAACAGATTTAATACTAGGAGATAAAGTGTACATTTAAGTTGAATTAGATGCTTCATTTCTTGTCGGCTGAAAAAGGAACTGCACAGATTAAAGAAAAGAAATTTTATAATGGCCATATTTTTCCGATTAAAAAAAAAAAAAGGAAATAAATTTTTATTACTTTGATAATGTTGGAAATAGTATTTAGGTTTATAAGTACGACTTTTGAATCAATCTATTCGTTTTTTAAACTTTAATTGATATTATTGTTTTTTAAGTCTTTCAATAAATAAAAATTGTAAGTTGTTTGAGCTTAATTAAATGGTAATAATTGTTACCCATTCGGGCTTAAATAATTTGCATCTATGTGATGAGCCTTAGTTTAAAAAAAAAAAACTGCAATCTGCTCGGCAAATTTCAACTTATCATGTGTGAACATTGGAGAACGGACGAATAAAATCAGAAATATGCCAATGTTTAATAATGCACGAAATATAGGAAGCAATTGATTGGAATACTACAAGAATGGCCAAATTCAAATAGCCCTATGAATATAGCAATGTTGAATAGATCAAGAACTTCACGAAGAATGAATTGTTCAAGAATCTCTAAAAAGAATATACAAAAATAAGATAAATGTCGCCACAAATTAAGAATAAAGTATTCCAAATTCGACAAGAAGCGTAATTACATACAATAACCAAAATAATATAAAAAGTTTAAAATTCTAAGCATAAATGAAGAATGGAGTATTCTCAATTCTACAAGAAACAATATAAATTTCAATAGTCAAAAAAATATATTACAGTTTGAGTATTCTGGCCATAAATGAATGAAGTATTCGAATTTTACAAGCATCACTATCACAGTCAATAGCCAAGAGAACATAGAATTAAAAGGCAGGAAGATTTTTTTCTTCGCTCTATTACTTTATTTTCTTATAATTCCTCGGAGAAATGTCTGCTCTCTTTTTTGTTCTTCGTAATATTCATTAAAATGTTTTTTATGACTCGTGAAATCAAAAGTAATCTTAATGAAGTTCTTTTTAAAAAATTTCCGACAGATTCAATACTAGGAGATAAAGTGTACATTTAAGTTGAATTAGATGCTTCATTGATTGTTCACCATAAAAGACACTGCACAGATTGAAAAAAAAAAAAAATTGTTATTGGGCATATTTTTCCAATTTAAAAAAGAAACATATTTTTATTACGGTGATAATGTTGTAAATATTATTTATGTTTTATCAGCATGACTTTTGAAATAATCTGTTCGTTTTAAAATTTTAATTTACTCCAGTTTTTATAAGTCTTTTGATAAATAAAAATTGTAGTTCGTTTGATCTTGATCAATTGATAATAATTGCTACCCATCCTGGTTTAAATAATTTACAACTATGTGATGTGCCTTAGTTAAAATAAAAAAAAATGAAATCTGCTCGGCAAATTTCAACTTATGATGTGTGGATAACGGATGAATAAACTCAGGAATATGCCAATGTTTAACAATGCGCGAGATATAGGAAGCAATTGATTGGAATACTACAAGAGTGGCCAAATTCAAATAGCCTTACGGATATAGCAATGTTGGATAGATCAACAACTTCACGAAGAATGAATTGTTCAAGAATCTCTTAGGGAATGTACAAAAGTAAGATAAATGTCGTCGCAAATTAAGAATGCAGTATTCCAAATTCTACAAGAAACGTAATCACATACAATATCCAAAATAATATATCAAAATTTAAAAATTCTAAGCATAAATAAAGAATGAAGTATTCCCAATCCTACAAGAAACAATATAAAAGAAACAATAGTCAAAAGAAACAATAGTCAAAATAATATATCACAGTTTGAGTTCTCTAGGCATAAATGCATGAATATTCCAAATTTAACGAGAATGACTATGACATTCAATAGCCAAAGAGAACATAGAATTAAAAAAGCAGGAAATGTTTTCTTTATTCTATTACTTTATTTTTTATTATAATTTTTTAGAGAAATGTCTACTCTGCTTTTTTTTCCCTTAATAATATTCATTAAATTGTTTTTTTTTTATCAGACTCGTGAAATCAAAAGTAATCTTAATGAAGTCTTTTTTAAAAATGTTCCAACAGATTTAATACTAGGAGATAAAGTGTACATTTAAGTTGTATTAGATGCTTCATTGCTTGTTGGCTGAAAAAGGCACTGCACAGATTTGAGAAAAAAAAATTGTTATTGGACATATTTTTTCCGATTTAAAAAAGAAACATATTTTTATTACGGTGATAATGTTGTAAATATTATTTATGTTTTATCAGCATAACTTTTATATAATCTGTTCCCTTTTTAAACTTTTTAATTTACTCCAGTTTTTATAAGTCTTTCGATAAATAAAAATTGTAAATCGTCTGATCTTAATCAAATGATAATAATTGTTAAACACCCTGGTTTTTAAATAATTTAGAACTATGTGATGATCTTTAGTTAAAATAAATAAAGAAAGAAAAGGTGAAAGTTTTAATTCCCTCTTGAACCCATAATTCATATCATTCTAGATTCTCCAACAAATGCAACGCCATTATATGTTTAACATCAAGTCGTGACTGGCGAGTGTCTAACTTACCGCGAGCACCTCAAAGAAATTAATCCTCATCTACGCCATCTAAATTATTTCGACACCTAAAAAACAAAAATTTAACCACAGAATTAATCTGCCGAATCAATCCATCTTAACGAGATCGAATGAACAACAACAACAAAAGAAAAAAACAAGTTATATAACACAAAATTTAAAGTCATTTCTACTTTTTTTTTTTTAACTCTATTGTAGAAAGTCCTTTATACATAATTTTCATTCATTTTTTTAAGTTTATCTGGCGCCATCTATGGGTAGATAATGCAACTTAAATAAAAAAAAAAAAACCTAAACTGAATTAATTAAATTTAATGAATAAATTAATATTTGAAAAAACTGTCCACCAGTCAGTGGCATCCACTACAAGTTAAAAAAAATGTATTTGAACTCGAGTGGATGAATAAAAAATTATTTTATGAACGATTGATAATTTGAAAAAGATATATATAGGGAGAGTGAGAACTAATAGAAGGAATTGAAAAAAAAAAATTCGTAAACAAAACTGCTGATTTTTTCCCTTCTTCTTCCTCTAATGTAAAACAAAATGAAAAAACATGAAGTTGAAGGAGCATAAAAAAAAAAAACCATCATCTCGTGGTGGTACATCTCTAAAAGTCGTTTATTTCAACAGCTTACGTTTAATCTCCAGTCGACCCATTAACACATTCCCCGGCAACTAGCATTTGAAAGTGTCTGTCAGAAAAGAAGCCCTATTCATCATCCGTCCTCGAGTAGGCTGGCCTGATAAATGGGGGCCCTAGGCGGTGGCCCGATCCATCATGAGGAAGGGTGTTTGCCGGGGCCTACCCTTCCCTACCCCCTCCAAGTGGCCTATAACCCTCCGATTCGGATTAAGCCAACAGAGATCCAGAGCCAGTTACCTTCGTTTGCAGTCGAGGGTCAACATGGCATCTCGTATAAATTGGCATTTGTACCAGTCAGTACTTTTGCATTAGATGCTGAGAGGATTTCGGAGATTACGCTCTGGTTTCGGAGGACGACTGATTGCTTTGTGATGATACTTGCAGCTTAAATCCTGGAACAACTGTGGTATTGATATTGTGATTGAGCTGATATAGGTCAATTTATATTTCCAATATTGATTTGTTTTACATAATAGCAATGAAACCTTTCAGAAAAGAGGAATTAAAAGTTATTGTGACTAGAACTGATTGTGCATGGAAATCTGTAATAGAAAGAAAAATCACCTTCGGAACCCACATTAAACTGTAAGTCCCAGACTGTTTAGCCCTCGTGTGCACAAGATGACCACAGAGCGACAAGCCAAATCTATAGTTGGGCAACCTTGGGAGAATTTTCGAGTGCTGTCAAATCTTTCTTGAAAAACAATAACTAGTATTCGTCTCTTGTCAAAGACTGTTCGTAGCGTAATATACGAAATAAAAACATTTAAAACAAAACAAAAAAAAACCTCAATTTTAATTCCTTCTTGAACCCATAATTAATAGCAATCTAGATTCTCCAAGAAAAGCAACGCAATTATATGTTTAAAGCCAAATCGTCTCCACTATTGAGTGTCTTACCCCAAAGAAATTAATCCTCATGTACGCCATATAAATTATTTCGACTCCCTCCCGAACCAAAAATTTAACCATGGAATTAATTTGCCGTATCAATCCATCTTACGGGAAGGAATGAAAAAAAAAAAAAAAAAATAAATAAAAATTCGTAAACAAAACTGCTGATTTTTTCCCCCTTCTTCTTCCTCTTATGTAAAACAAAATGAAACTATTAACATAAAAAAAAAAAAAAAAAAAAAATTACAGTCAATTCCTACTTTTTTTTTTTACTCTACTGCAGAAAGTCCTTTATAAATAATTTTCATTAATTTTTTAAAGTTTATCTGGCGCCCTCTATTGGAAGATATATGCAACTAAAATCTAAAAAAAAAAAAAAAACTAAAATTAATTAATTAAATCTAATTACTGAATTAATGTTTGAAAAAACAGTATTAACATCCAGTGTCATCCCCTGCAAGTTCAAAAAAATGTATTTGAACTGGAGTGGATGAATGAAAAGCATTTTATGAATGATTGAAAATTTGAACAAGATAAATATAGGGAGAGGGTGAGCTAATGGAAGGAATTGAAAAAAAAAAAAAAAACATCTCGTGGCACATCTCTAAAAATTGTTTATTTCCCCAGCTTACGTTTAATCTCAGTCGACCTATTAACACATTCCCCGGCCAACTTGTAGGAAAGGCATTTGAAAATGTCTGTCAGAAAAGAAGCCCTATTAATCATCCGTCCTGGAGTAGGTTAGCCTGATAAATGGATGCCCTAGGCAGTGGCCCGATCCATCATGAGGAATGGTGTTACCCCCTACCCCTCTTACGAAGTGTCTTCTGACCCCCCCCTCCCCGAGTCGGATTAAACCAATAGAGATTCAGAGCCAGATACCTTCGTTTGCAGTCGATGGTCAACATGGCATCTCGTATAAATTGGCATTTGTACCAGTCAGTACTTTTGCATTAGAT
The DNA here is from genome assembly GCA_021605095.1 of Caerostris extrusa. NCBI lineage: Eukaryota > Metazoa > Arthropoda > Arachnida > Araneae > Araneidae > Caerostris > Caerostris extrusa. The sequence goes on from BPLR01013948.1 coordinate 169,970, forward strand.
GCTAAGAGGATTTCGGAGATTACGCTCTGGTTTTCGAGGACGGCTGATTGCTTTGTGATGATACCTGCAGCTTAACTCTAAATGTACGCTTGTTTCTGATGGAATATCCTGGAGTATTACTAGTGGTTTTCAACGTAGACCTTCTCAGCTGATGTAGGTCAATTTAATTGCAAGTAATGATTTGTTTTGCATAACAACAATGAAATCCCTCAGAAAAATGAACCGACAATTATTGTGGCAAAGGAAATCTGTAATAGCAAAAAAAAAATACACCACATTGGATTTCAGGTAGTAAATGGAGATGTCAGCAGTCAAACATCTTTTCTGGAATTACTACTGTGTCAAAAATAAGACCAGTTTTCAATTGAAATTTCCGGGCATATGGTACTTTAATGTTTTTTTCTTTTTAGATTGTTGGCACTGTCCTTGACATCTGTGTGAAATTTGATGTCAAAATATTCATTAATGCTTGAGTTACACTTGGTTTTGTGAGATGCTAAAACTGATTCCGGCGATTTTTGAAATGTCTCGTCAATCGACTCAAAGCGTCTTTTCTTTATTTCTTCCCTTTCCTTTTAAATCAAATCATTTAAATCCCTGAATAGGAGAGACACTCGAAGGTGAAGATTTCAATTCATGGTGGTGAAATAATCGTGACATTACAATCGAATATTTCGAATGAATCTCCATTCACTCTTGATTAATTTGTTTTCGGTTCATGCCTGCACCAGAAACCCGCGCAAAGAAAAGACGCCAAAGTTGTCGCCACCGAAAGCTTTCAGCGCCATGAATTATGCATGTTTCCAAGCGACGGCAAAGCTTCATCCAGAAGTCGTCGGAACACATCATTAAAGACGTGTAACTCGCGAAGAAAGTATTCATTTGGCGACTTAGAGAGTCGGTCTTGGAGATTCTGTCACTGGGGGACATGGGGCCATCATTTTGGGTCAGAAAAAGGCTATTTACTTGCTTCTTTACATACTCAGGGCGACAAGGAACACATTTCCCTTCCAAACTCTATTATTCCACCCCAGGAATAGGCTTGAAGGGTTCTTTAATTTTAATGCATTAATGGTTTTAGAACTAGAAGTGTTCGAATTTTAGCGCTTCGAACATATCTTGCCCGACACTTTCTTGGGGGGAATTGGGCGGGGGAGGGAGAATTCGATTATTGTTCGGAATAGTTTAAAAGCTCAGAGTCTGCTCTCGCTGAGAGTTGTTGTTCTCCGTGCATTGCAGGATTTGGAAAGTTTTAGAGAATGCATGGTTGCCGCTTAATAATGGAGGATCAAAGTTGCAAGAGGAGGGTTAAAAAATAACAACAACTGATGACTGGTACATTCCAGGTGCTTTCATGAATAGTGTAAGGATTTGAAAATACCGCCTTGTCCAAAAAGTAAGACCAGTTTTAAATTTAAATATCCCGGGCATATGGTATTTCAATTTTTTTCTTTCTTTTTAGGTTGTTGGCCCTATAGCATGAAATTTCACGTCGATATATTCATTAGTCCTTGAGTTATAAGAAGCTAAAACTGATTCGACGATTTTGAAATGTCTCTTCAATCGACTCAAAACGGTATCACCGGAGTGGCCTTTTGAGTTTAGGGAATAAAATTAGAATAGTTTTTAGACTTTGCACGATGCTAAATTAGGTGAATACAGTGGTTGTGGAACGATATGGGTTTCTCTTTTGGCGAAAAAGTCACGAAGAATCAATGCAATGTGAGCTGGCGCATTCAGTGTTTTCGGTACCAATCAAGATTTGACGCTTTTGAGGCGCAAAACATCTTTTAAAATGGAAATTTGAAATTTCACCATCAGTAGCAAGGTCTCTAATTGTAAATCGACGGTTTGCAAGCACTAAATTTTTATTTTTGGCCGTGAACTTTGCCTGTTGAGGTTGTTTGTCTACCAGAGGACTCTTCGTCTTCAACTCTTTCTATGCCTTCTTTGAACTGTTCATATCACTTCCAAACATTTCTTTCAGGTACAGGAAGGCTCACCGAATGTATTCTGCAACATTCCATATGCTTCCGCAAACAAAATAGAATGCAAGTTCTTTGCTCAATGAATTCAGACATTTCAAAAATCGCCGGAATCCGTTTAGTGTCTCACAAAGCCCAGCGTAAGTCAAGCACTAATGAATATTTCGACTTCAAATTTCACACAGATGTCAAGGACAGGGCAAACAACCTAAAAAGAAAGAAAAAATTTGAAATTACACATGCTTACTTTTGGACAAGGCGGTATTTTCAAAGGCCTTACACTATTCATGAAAGCACCTGGAATATACCAGTCATCCGTTGTTGTTATTTTTTAACCCTCCTAAAAAAGCAGTTTTTAATCTATTGAAGATTTTAAATCTAGTGAAGACCATTGAGAAGAAAATATCTCAACAAAAACCCGTAAAGTTTTTATATATCAACCACAATGCTATTTCATTTTACATAATAACATTGTAAAATTTTGATTTTAGATATTCCATTCTTTGATTAGTTATTAAAAAATCTTAAAACAAATAGAATTCCAAACTCTTCTTCAATATTATAACAAAACAGTGTATGAATCCTGCAAATGGACACATGTAAAAAATTACTATTTGCATGTCCGGAATATATAAAATCTTCCCTTCTAATACACCATTAAGACATTATTTTTCAATTCCTACTATTAGTTCACACTCTCCTATATATATCTTGTTCCAATTTTTAATCGTTCATAAAATACTTTTTATTCATCTAATCAAGTTCAAATACATTTTTTTTGAACTTGTAGTGGATGATACTGGACATTAATACAGTTTTTCAAAAGTGAATTAAATTTAATTAATTAATTTTAGTTTTTTTAGATTTAAGTTGCATTTATCTAATAATAGATGGCGCCAGATAAACTTAAAAAAATGAATGAAAATTATTTATAAAGAACTTTCTGCAATAGAGTGAAAAAAATGTAGGAATTGAATATAGGAAGGAATAGAAAGTAGGAATTTTTTTATATTACTTGTTTCTAATTGACTCACATCAATTTTGACGACTTTTCCAAGGAACGATAACTAAAATGAGTGAAGTAGTATTTTTAGAATTAAAAAACTTGACGTAGCAAATTTAGGAATAAAAAACTCGTCGCTTCTTAAGAAAAACAAATAATTATATGAATTGATTCTGCTTAATGGTTTAATCTAACGTATCACATGGAACATTAAAGTGATAATATGATTTCTCTAAGCCTCATAATCACCTGAAAAATGAAATGTTTGGAAAAGTATTTATTTGTCAGGAATCGGAACAAAACCTTTACAGTCGAAAACCGATAAATCCTCCCAAATCTAATTTTTTATCTCTTCATTTCAATTTTTTTTTATTTTATTCTAAGTAAATATAGAAATCCAAATCCATAAAGTTTTACTTCGATTAAGACCCTAATCAATTTTTCTTTTTATTCCAACTCTCAAAAAGTAAAAAATCTTCCATTTTGTCTCGATAGTCAATATTCATATGCTATTTGTGAAGATTTTTATTCCATGATAGTAACAAAAATATTTCGTACAACAACAAACTTTTTCCCATCAAATTACAATAATTTATTATTAACAACGAAAGATAAAGACAAGAAAAAAATACTATAAATGAAATATCATCTGTCCGCAAAAAAATTAAAAAATATTTATATATTTGAACTACTTTTTGGGATCTGTCTGCCCTTAATTAAAAGAGGATTATAAAATTTTGTTTGGTTTCTCATCAATCATCCATCTTTGGAATAGAATTAAAAAATTTAAATTACTTAATGTTGTTTTTTTTTTCCACATGGGTCTGACACATCGTGACATTTTTAGTGCAGTGTAGATAAAAATTAAGCCTTCTTCGGAAAAACTTCATACACAAATCTTTTCACATTTGGAGATTTATCATCGAAGCCAAGAAGATTTTCTTCATTCTATTACTTTATTTTTTCTTATTCTAATTCCTCAGAGAAAAGTCTGCTTTTTTTCCTTCTTCGTAATATTCATTAAATTGTTTTTATCTGACTCGTGAAATCAAAAGTAATCTTAATGAAGTCTTTTTTAAAAATTTTCCAACAGATTTAATACTCCTCCATAAGAGATAAAAGTGTGCATTTAAGTTGAATTGCTTCATTGATTGTTCACTAAAGAAGGAACTGCACAGATTGAAAAAGAAAATTTGTTTTTGTGCATATTTTGCGATTAAAAAAAGAAACACATTTTTTATTACGGTGATAATATTGGAAATATTATTTGTATCTTATCAGCATGACTTTTGAAATAATCTGTTCGTTTTTTTTTAAACTTTAATTTACTCCAGTTTTTATAAGTCTTTTTATCAATAAAAATTGTAAATCGTTTAATCTTCATCAAATGATAATAATTGCTATCCATCCTGGTTTAAATAATTTACAACTACGTGAAGTGCCTTTGTTAAAATAAATAAATACGAATTTATGAAATAAAAGGTGAAATTATATTATTTATTATTATTAAAAACTTTAAATGAAATGTCGATTTCAATTTTTTTTCGAGCTGTTTTGTCAATTTTGTTGGCCACAAACATTTTTTAGATGCTTATTTTGTCAAATTGATTTTTATGAAACATCCTGGAAATTTTTTATATATATTGTATGCTACGGCCTATAGTCCTTACCATGAGAATTCCATGAATTACCATGAGTTTCTTTTGAAATTAAAAATAATCTATCAATAATTATTTACCGAATAGTATTCGGAATATTTTTCGGGATATCTTTCTGTGAAAAAGTATTTTTAACTGCATTAACCTTTACGTGCATTGAAATAAACTAACAAATATTTGATGCCTTAACTGAAAAATAATCAATCATTTTAATGTCCATGTCGTCAATGAAGAAAGTTAACTCCCTTTTAAAATTTGTATGTTTAATCAGAAATTTTCTGTTAATTAAATAAGAAATATTTGAGAGTGTTTTTTTTGTGAAGTGTTTGTTGCAAAATAAAAAATGTCTTTCAAAGTTATGAAAAAGGATCCAAAATAAATCTTTCTGCATTAAATTTGATATCATTTAATTTTTAAATTACTATTAACGCCCAACGGGCACATGCTTATTTTTTTTTTTTTTTTTTTTGTGCATTTTTATTATATTCTCAGTTTTTTATTTTTTTTATTTTTGCTTTTTGAACTTCTATCAGTATAAAATGAATAAATCGTAATAAAACAAAAAATGAAGTCACTTTTTTCCTTACTATAAAAAATTGTCCCATGAAGAGGTTTTTATATTATATGATTTTTATTAAAAATGAGTCTAATTTCTTAAAAAATTTCCAAATAAATAACTTTTTTCTTCAGAATTAAACTCTCTTTCACTCCGCTATCACTGATGGGTTTTAGTGCTTTTGAGTATCGCCCATTCGCATGATCAATGGTTCCATAAGTTTAAATCTAAAGACCTCTGTAAATGGAAAGAAAGCATTTAATTTTTCCTATTTCCGATTGTTGCATTTTCCTATGACTGGAACTCTCTCTAAGTGTTATGTTATTTGCAATCAATAATCTTCAAAAGTTATGTCATTTGCAATTTTTGAGAATTTCCTAAAATCATAACTAGGAGAAATTTATTTTACAAAATAATATTGTAAATAGATTGTCAATAGTATTGAACTTAGACTGTAATAGACAAATACTTGACTGTAGATTATGTGTTTAATGTTAAGTTATATGTTTAATGGTACGTTATATGTTTAAGTCGTGACTGGCGAGTGTCTAACTTCCTCGAGACACCCCAAAGAAATTAATCCTCATTTAACGCTACCTAATTTATTTCGACTCCTCCCGAACCAAACATTTAATCACAGAATTAATTTGCCGAATCAATCTATCTTGCGGGACTGAATAAAAATAACAAATAAAAAAAAAACTCGTAAACAAAACTGCTAATTTTTTTTCTTCATCTTCTTCCTCTTATGTAAAAGAAAATGAAAAAACATGAAGATGAAGGAACAAAAAAAGAAAAAAAAAACATATGTGGCACATCTCTAAAAGTCGTTTATTTCAAAAGCTAACGTTTAATCTCAGTCGAACCATTAACACATTCCCGGCAACTAGCATTTGAAAGTGTCTGTCAGAAAAGAAGCCATATTCATCATTCGTCCTGGAGTAGGTTACCCCTGATAAATGGATGCCTTATTCAGTGGCTCGATCCATCTTGAGGAAGAGTGATTGACCTACCCCTCCTACCCCCTCCAAGTGTTCTTTGACCCCCTCCGACACGGATTAAGCAAACAGAGATCGAGAGGCAGATACCTTCGTTTGCAGTCGATGGTCAACAAGGCATCTCGTATAAATTGGCATTTGTACCAGTCAGTACTTCCGCATTAGATGCTGAGAGGATTTTCTGAAGATTACGCTCTGGTTTTCAGTATGACTGATTGCTCTGTGATGGTACTTGCAGCAACTATAAATGTATGCGTGTTTCTTATGGGGAAAATCCTGGAGTATTACAGTGGCACTGCAAATTGACCTTCTCAGCTGATGTAGGTCAATTTATATTGCAAATATTGATTTGTTCTGCATACTAACAACGAAATTCTTCAGAAAAATGAACCGAAAGTTATTGTGGCATGGGAAATCGGTAATAGGAAAACAAAAATCACCTCATTGGGTTTCAGTTAGTAAATGGGATGTCAGCAGCCAAATATAATTTATGGAATTACTACTGTGTCCAAAAAGTAAAACCTGTTTTTTCAATTTAAATTTCCCGGCCATATGGTATTTCAATTTTTTGTTTCTTTTTCATGTTGTTGGCACTATCCTTGACATCTGTGTGAAATTTGATGTCAATATATTCATTAGTGCTTGAGTTACACGTGGTTTTGTGAGATGCTAAAACTGATTCCGGCGATTTTTGAAATGTCTCGTCAATCGACTCAAAGCGTCTTCTCTTTATTTCTTTCCTTTCCTTTTAAATATTTCACAATTATTTAAATCAAATCATTTAAATCACTGAATAGGAGAGACACTCGAAGGTGAACATTTTAATTCATGGAGGTGAAATAATCGTGAGACATTACAATCGAATATTTCGAATGAATCTCCATTCACTCTTGATTAATTTGTTTTCGGTTCATGCCTGCACCAGTAGAACACTGTCAAATAAAAGACGCCAAAGTTTTCGTCACCGAAAGCTTTCAGCGCCATCAATTATGCATGTTCCGAGCGGCGGGAAAGCATCATCAGAAGTTATCGGAACACATCATTAAATATGCGTAACTGGCAAAGAAAGTATTAATTTGGCGACTTCGAGATTCTGTCACAGGGGGATATGGGGCCATTATTTTGTGTCGGAAAAGGCCATTTATTCGCTTCTTTACATATTCAGGGCGACGAGGAACACATTTCCGCCAAACTCTATTATTCCACCCCCAGGAAAAGGCTCGAAGGGTTCTTTAACTTTAATGCATTAATGCTTTTAGAGCAAGCAGGCGTTTGAATTTTAGCGCTTCGAACATATCTTGCCCGACACCTTCTTGGGGAATTGGGGGGGGGGATTCGATTATTGTTCGGAATAGTTTAAAAGGTCTTGAGTCTGCTCTCGCTGAGAGTTGTTGTTCTCCGTGCATTGCAGGATTTGGAAAGTTTTGGAGAATGCATGGTGAACGCTTAATAATGGGCATCGAATTTGCCAAAAGGAGGGTAAAAACAAAAACTGATGCTGGGTTATGTACCAGGTGCTTTCATGAATAGTATACGGGTTTGAAAATACGTAAAAGACCAGTTTTCAATTTAAATTACCCGGCCATATGTTATTTTTAATTTTTTCCTTTTTAGGTTTTTGACACTATCCTTGACATCTGTGTGTGAAATTTTACATCAATATATTCCTTAGTGCTTGAGTTACACTTGGTTTTTAAGAAGCTAAAATTGATTCCGACGATTTTTGAAATGTCTCTTCAATCGACTCAAAACGGTGTCCCCGGAGTGGTCTTTGGAGTTTATGGAATAGCCAGAAGTAGCACGATGCTAAATTAGGTGATTACGGTGGTTGTGGAACGATATGGGTTTCACTTTTGGCGGAAAAGTCTCGAAGAATCAATGCAGTGTGAACAGGCGCATTCAGTGTTTTCGGTACCAATCACGATTTGACGCGTTTGAGGCCCAAAACATCTTTAAAATGGAATTTTGAAATTTAAACATCAGCAGCAAGATCTATAATTGTAAATCGACAGTTTGCAAGCACTAAATTTTTAATTGTTTGGCCGTGAACTTTGTCGGTTGATGTTAGTAGTCTACCACAGGACTCTTCGTCTTCAACGCGTTCTCTGCCTTCTTTGAACAGTTCATATCACTTCTAAACATTTCTTTCCGATACAGGAATGCTCACCGAATGTCTTCTGCAACATTCTATACGCTTCCGCAAACAATATTGAATGCAAGTTCTTTGCTCAATGAATTGAGACATTTCAAAAATCGCCATAATCCGTTTTTAGCGTCTCACAAAGCTCAGCGTAACTCAAGTACTAATGAATATTTCGATGTCAAATTTCACACAGATGTCAGGACAGTACAAACAACATAGAAAAGAAAGAAAAATTTGAAATTCCACATGCCCGGGAAATTAAAATTGAAAACTGGTCTTACTTTTGGACGCAGTAGTATTCAATCCAGTCACAGTAGAATTTTTAAATAAAACTTTTACAATGGTAACAAACAGTTTTTATTTTATTGAAGATTTTAAATCTCATGAAGACCATTGAGAACAAAATATCTCAACAAAAACCCGCAAAGTTTTTTTATATATCAACCACAATGCTATTTCATTTTTACATAATAACATTGTAAAATTTTGATTTTAGATATTCCATTCTTAGAATAGTTACTAAAAATATCTTAAAACAAATAGAATTCCAAATTCTTCTTCAATATTATAACAAAACAGTGTAGGAATCTTGCAAATGAACACATGTAAAAAATTTCTATTTGCATGTGCGGAATATATAAAATCTTCCCTTCCATAATACACCATTAAGAATTTTTTTCATTTCATTCTATTAACTCAAACTCTCTCTACATATATCTTGTTCCAATTTTTAATCGTTCATAAAATACTTTTTATTCTTCCAATCAAGTTCAAATACATTTTTTTGAACTTGTAGTGGATGACACTGGATGTTAATACAGTGTTTCAAAAGTTAATTAAATTTAATTAATTAATTTTAATTTTTTTAAATTTAAGTTGCATTTATCTAATAATAGATGGCGCCAGATAAACTTAAGAAAATGAATGAAAATTATTTATAAAGGACTGTCTGCAATAGAGTGAAAAAAATGTAGGAATTCAATATAGGAATCAATCAATTTTGACGACTTTCCAAGGAACGATAACTAAAATGAGTGAAGTAGTATTTTTAGAAATAAAGAACTTGACGTAGCAAATTTAGAAATAAAAAACTCGACGCTTCTTAAGAAAAAAGCAAATACTTATATGAATTGATTATGCTTAATGCTTTAATCTAACGTATCACATGGAACATTAAAGTGATAATATGATTTCTCTAAGCCTCAATAATCACCTGAAAAATGAAATGTTTGGAAAAGTATTTATTTGTCAGGAATCGGAACAAAACCTTCTCCATCGTGAATCGATAAAACCTCTCAAATTAAACTTTTATCTCTTGATTTCAACTTTTTCTTCATTATTAAAAAAAAAATAAGTCCAAAAATAAAGAAGTCCAAAAAAGATAAAGTTTTGCTTCCATTAAAACCGAATCAATTTTTCTTTTTATTCCAACTCTCAAAAGTAAAAACAATCTTCCATTTTGTCTCGATAATCAATATTCATATACTATTTGTGAAGATTTTTATTCCATGATTGTAACAAAAAATATTTCGCACAACAACAAACTTTTTTCCCATCAAATTACAATCATTTCTTATTAACAACGAACGATAAAGTCAAGAAAGAATACGATAAATGAAATATCATCTGTCTGCAAAAAAAAAAAAAAAAAAAAAAAAAATATTTCTATATTTAAACTAATTTTTGGAATCTATCTCCCTTAATTAAAAGAGGATTATAAAAATTTTGTTTGGTTTCTCATCAATCATCCATCTTTGGAATAGAATTAAAAAAATTTAAATTACTTAATGTTGTTTTTTTTTTCCACATGGGTCTGACACATCGTGACATTTTTAGTGCAGTATACATAAAAATTAAGCCTTCTTCGGAAAAACTGTACACAAATCTTTTCACATTTGGAGGATTATCATAGAAGCCAAGAATATTTTTTCTTCATTCTAGTACTTTATTTTCTTATTATAATTCCACGGAGAAATGTCTGCTTTTTCCTTCTTTTGTAATATTTATTAAATTGTTTTTTATCTGACTCGTGAAATCAAAAAGTAATCTTAATGAAGTCTTTTTAAAAATTTTCCAACAGATTTAATACTCCTCCATAAGAGATAAAAGTGTACATTTAAGTTGAATTAGATGCTTCATTGATTGTTCACTAAAGAAGGAACTGCACAGATTGAAAAATAAAATTTGTTTTTGTGCATATTTTGCGATTAAAAAAAAAACACATTTTTTATTACGGTGATAATATTGGAAATATTATTTGTATCTTATCAGCATGACTTTTGAAATAATCTGTTCGTTTTTTTTTAAACTTTAATTTGGAGTAAATTAAATATAATATAATATATATTTGGAGTAAATTTTATATATGTCTTTTTATCAATAAAAATTGTAAATCGTTTAATCTTCATCAAATGATAATGATTGCCATCCATCCTGGTTTAAATAATTTACAACTATGTGAAGTGCCTTTGTTAAAATAAATAAATACGAATTTATGAAATAAAAGGTGAAATTATATTATTTATTATTATTAAAAACTTTAAATGAAATGTCGATTTCAATTTTTTCGAGCTGTTTTGCCAATTTTTGTTGGCCACAAATATTTTTAGATGCTTATTTTCTCAAATTGATTTTTATGAAACTTCCGGAAATTTTTTTATATATATTGTACGCTACGGCCTAAAGTCCTTACCATGTGATTCTTAATTAAAAATTTTTTTTTTTTTTAAATTAAAAATAATTTATCAATAATTATTTACCGAATAGTATTCAGAATATTTTTTTTTCGGGATGTCTTTCTGTGAAAAAGCATTAACTGCAGTAACTTTTACGTGCATTGAAATAAACTAATAAATATTTGATGCCTTAAGTGAAAAATAATCAAACATTTTATTGTCCTTGTCATCATTGAATAAAGTTAACTGCCTTTTAAAATTTGTATTTTTAATCAGAAATTTTCTTTTAATTTAATAAGAAATATTTGAGAGATTTTTTTTTTGTGAAGTGTTTGTTGCAAAATAAAAAATGTCTTTCAAAGTTATAGAAAAAGGATCCAAAAATAAATCTTTCTGCATTAAATTTTCATTTACATCACATGTAGTTTTTAAATTACTATTAACGCCCAACGGGCACATTCTTATGTTTTTTGGGTTTTTTTTTCCATTTTTATTGTTTTCTCATTTTTTTTGCTTTTGAACTTCTATCAATATAAAAAGAATAAATCGTACTAAATCAAAAATGTCCTTTTTTTTTCCTTAGTATAAAAAATCGTCCCTGAAGTGGCTGAGCTACCCTATTACATGATCCCCTTTAAAAATGAACCTAATTTTATAATTTGTTTTAGAAATAAATAACTTTTTCTTAAGAATTAAACTCTCTTTCACTCCGCTATCGCTGGTACTTCTCGCTGCCTTTTGAGTAAATTCTCATGATAAATGGCGCCATAGTTTTAAATTTGAAGGGCGTCTGAATTTTAAAGAAAGCATTTAATTTCCCCATTTCCGATTGTAACATTCTGCTTTGATTGGAACATCTAATAGATTCTCTCCAAGAGTTATGTCATTTGCAATCTATAACCTTCAAGAGTTATGTCACAATCTATAATCTTCAAGAGTTATGTCATTTGCAATCTATAATCTTCAAGAGTTATGTCATTTGCAATCTATAATCTTCAAGAGTTATGTCATTTGCAATCTATAATCTTCAAGAGTTATGCCATTTGCAATTTTTGAGAATTTCTAAAATTGTTGATAGAGAGAAGAAAAACTGGGTCGATTTTTTATGCGTAAAATCATGGGTCTATAGTCTTATATTTTGATTCCTTTACTTAATATTCCATAGTTCTGATCTATAACTGCGTATTTTGATTTCTTTTACTCAGTATTACATAATTCTGATCTATAATGATATATTTTGATTCTAATATATATCATTAATATATACACTGAAGTGACAAAAGTCATGGGATACCTCTTAATATCGTGTCGGCCCTCCTTTCGCCCGGCGGAGTGCAGCAACTCGACGTGGCGTGGACTCAACAAGTCGTTGGAAGTCTTCTGCAGGAATATTGAGCCATGCTGTCTCGATAGACGTCCATAATCGTGAAAGCGTTGATGGTGCAGGATTTTGGGCACGAACAGACCTCTCGATGATGTCCCATAAATGCTCGATGGGATTCATGTCGGGCGATCTAGGTGGCCAGATCATTCGCTGGAATTGTCCAGAATGTTCTTCAAACCAATCGCGAACAGTTGTGGCCCGGTGACATGGTGCATTGTCATCCATAAAAATCCCATCGTTGTTTGGGTACATGAAATCCATGAATGGCTGCAAGTGATCTCCAAGTAGCTGAACATAAGCATTTCCAGTCAATGTTCGGTCCAGTCGCACCAGAGGACCAAGTCCATTCCATGAAAAACAGCCCACACCATTACGGAGCCACCACCAGCTTGAACAGTGCCTGCTGACAGTTTGGGTCCATGGCTTCGTGGGGTCTGCGCCCCCACTCGAACCCTACCATCAGCTCTTACCAACTGAAATCGTGACTTATCGGACCAGGCCACGGTTTTCCATTCATCTAGGGACCAACCGATATGCTCACGTGCCCACGAGAGTCGCTGCAAGCGATGTCGTTCTGTCAGTAAAGGCACTCGAGTAGGTCTTCTGCTGGAATAGCCCAAGAAAGCCAAATTTCTCCGCACAGTTCTAACAGACAAGTCCCTTGTACGTCCCACATTGATTTCTGCGGTTATTTGACGCAGTGTTGCTTGTCTGTCAGAATTTACGACTCTTTGCAGACGTCGCCGGTCTCGGTCGTTAAGTGCAGGCGGTCGACCACTGCGCTGTCCATGGGGGATGTTATGCCTGAAATTTCCTACTCTCGGCACACTCTTGACACAGTGGATCTGGGAATGTTGAATTCCCTAGCGATTTCCGAAATGGCATGACCCATGCGTCCAGCTCCAACTAACATTCCGCGTTCAAAGTCTGTTAATTCCCGTCGTGCGGTCATCATCACGTCAAAACCTCTTCACATGAATAACTTGAACAGAAATGAAAGCTCTGCGAAAGCACTGCGCATTTATACCTGTTCTACGCGATGCTACTGCCATCTGAAAATTTGCATATTGCTAACCCATGACTTTTGCCACTTCAGTGTATATATCTATAATTTGTTACAATATATAATTATAGATCAGTGTCCTGATCTATAATTATATATTGTAACAAATTATAATTTTATTTATATAAAAATGACATTTTCCTTGGAATTCTGGTTTTTAACAACCCCAAATTTTTTTAAATTCCTTGAGCTATCCTTTAATTTATGTTTGCAACACCTTTTCTTTTGTCACGCAAAGTTGAGTCACTCTTCTTTCACAACAAGGCGTTGTGGATAATAATCGATAAAAATATAAAATATGTGATATTTATGTCTCTCTCTTTTTCCTATGATATTTTCTGCCAGATTTTATTTCAATATCACATAGAATCTTCCCTCTTCCCTCCCTTTCGCTTTGAAGTAGAATTATGATTATTTTCTTTTTTAAATTCCTTCTATTAGCTCACACTCTCCCTATATATGTATTGTTCACATTTTCAATCGTTCATAAAAGACTTTTTATTCATCCACTCAATTTCAAATACATTTTTTTTTTTTTTGAACTTGTAGTGGATGATACTGGATGTTAATTCAGTTTTATTCAAATACTAATTCAATAATTAAATTTAATGAATTCATTTTAGTTTTTTTTTAGATTTAAGTTGCATATATCTACCAATACATGGCGCCAGAAGAACTTAAAAAAAAATGAATAGAAATTATTTATAAAGGACTTCCTGCAATAGAGTGAGAAAAAAAAAAAGAAGGAATTGACTTTAAAAAACTTTTTTTATATTACTTGTTTTTCTTTTTCTTTGTGATCAGCCAGTTTGCTTTAAGTTGTTATACTCTACATGGTTAAGCTTTGTAATATTAAATGACTTTCTCAAGCTATTAAGAAAGTAATGGCACAAAGCAGCTGGAAAATAACGATCCATCTTATGATTAAATCAGAGGCGCTTTTATTTATGTCTGCAGAGTTTATTCCTACTTGTACATCATTGGAAGTATTATATGCCATCCTAAGAAATGGACTGGATGTCTTTCATGAAAGTCACTTCGTTCTAGACCAGAGGTTTGTGAATTTTCAATCTATTTATTCCATTCCTTCTATTAGCTCACACTCACCCTATATATATGTTGTTCAAATTTCCAAACGTTCATAAGACACTTTTTTTATTCATCCACTCCAGTTCAAATGCATTCTTTTTTTAACTTGCAGTGGATGACACTGTATGTTAATATAAACAAATATTCATTCAACAATATACATTGTTGTTTACAAATGTTAATTCCTTCATTAAATTTAATTAATTAATTTTAGTTATTTTTTAGATTTTAGTTGCATGCATCTAATAATAGATGGCGCCAGATGTAAGAGGAAAATTTCAACTTTATTTGTAAAGGACTTTTCTGCAATAGAGTGGAAAAAAAAAAAATAGGAATTGACTTTACATTTTTTTTATATTACTTGTTTAGGACAATTTATGCAATGAAAACAGTTAGTTCAGCATGATAAATACCTTATGTGTTTTTTGGAAAAATTATCTTTCTTGAGATATTCATCTTCAGAAGAATTCTTTTAAAGTTATGAAGTTACGGTCAATAAAAAAAATTCAAAGAAAATATTTTCCGAGATCTTATAAGAAGAATTTGAGTCAAATCATTAATTGTTTGTTGTATGTGATATCAAAATAAGCAGTGAGAATTCAAGAGACATTGAATTAAACGTTTAATAAATAAATTAAGAATCATAGGAATAAATAATATTTTTAATTATTAGAATTTAAACAGAATTAATAATTTTTACGACACCTTTCTGACAAGTTTCTATATTTTACTCTTTTAATTGAAACAAACACATTATGTGATTGTTTTATTGAGAAATTCGTTCAGAAAATAGTGATGTTTGCTTGTGACTAATCCTCAAAATCCTGCTGTGGGACGGACATCGTATGAGTGATCTACTCATGGATGGACGGAAAAGTGCAGCTTCTGGTGTGATGGAGCACCCATAGGTAGAAGTCTGATTTTTGCTCTGTGACGCTCTTACAGTCATATGAGACCGGGACCTACGGCTTAAAGTGGATTACGAACCACTACAAACATCCATGGCACCGGCGGGACTCGAACCCGAAACCTGTGGTACCGAGCACCAGAGCGATAGCCACTCGACCCTTCAGGCCCAGTGAAGAATCGTTATCATTATTATCATTATCACTATCTGTGATAAAACTGGCTCATTTGAAATAACTGACTGACGTACGTTTCGTGAGCATGCTGTGATACATTGCAGAGGATGTCATGGTTTCTTTAAGTTGTAATGCAAAATAGGCTATTTACTATGCAAATAGACTTTTTGATACATCTGTTGGCTACGTGCTCTATTTATGTTCACCATGAACAGTCCACTAGTCGGCGACGTATTTTAAGCAAAGACACTTCATGAACCATGTGCTTGAATTTGTTTATGGTACGGGAGAAATCATCCCTGGATCATTTATATATTTAATATAAAATTGAAATGAAATGCAATTAAATATTTGATAAATAAATTAATAATCAAACGAATACACTATTTTCAATTATTAATCAGAATTACCAATTTTTAAAGCACAGTTCTGAGAAGTAACTATCTTTTACTATTTTAATTAAATTGTATTGATTTGAATTTAATTTAGCGCATTTTGTGATCGTTTATTCAGAAATTTGCTCAAGAAAATAATAATGAATAATTATCATTATTATCATTATCAGTATTAATGATAAAAAGTTAGCTCATTTAAAATGATTGACTGGCACATGATTCGATATATTTTTAGAGGATGTCATGGTTTTCTTAAATTTCTTAAGTGGGCTAGTTACTGTGAAAATAGCCTTTTACACATCAGTAAACCTCGTATTATATTTATGCACGCCATGATTATGATTAGTGATTTATTTTAAGTATTATTATTATTATATTAGTGATTTATTTTACGCAAGGAAAATTCATTGGTCAGTTGCTTGAATTTGTTTTTTTCGCCAATGCAGCTGGTAAACACTTAGACATCTGTTTTGGATGGCTTAAGGCAAGCGCTGCATCGACGTTTCTCATTTTGCACTTACCCAGGAGGCGCGTGTAGCTTGAAGATAAGCCACGGACGCGGAGCAACAGTATCCCCGCAACGCTCTACTATCTATTGGACAGGGGACCTACGGTATAAAGTGGATTCCGAACCACTACAAACATCCATGGCCCGAACGAATAATACAAACATCCCACGACTCGAACCCTAAACTTGTGTTACCGAGCGTCAGAGCGCTAGCCACTCGGCCATTCAGGCCCTGAATTTGTTTATCGTGTGGGAGAAATCATTGCTGCATCATTTCAGTGGCAATTACAATTTTGGTGATTTCTGCTGAATTTTTTTGCTAGTATGGTAATGAGTGCAGAAGGCATAAGTTTCAAAATAAGATGGCAACAGTGATCGCGCATTGAGTCATTTCTGGAAGTAAAAGGAAGTTTCCAGTGAGCTCGACCTGAGCAATTGACACACCAGATGGGTTTTCACCATCGCAATGATGAACAAAATTTGAACGAATTATTCAATGAAGGCCACAATAGAAATTCACTCAAATATTTACAACAGAAAAGAAAAAGCTTGCCAACCATTTAAGTGCGCTGCAAACTATCTGATAAGTAGATACAGAACAGTGCTATTACCACGGCTAATATCAAAGTGAATAAGATTATAGGAGCAAACATAATATTTGATATAATACTCATCATCATCAGGGGCGCGACAGTCCGATGGTGGGTCAAGGCCATCTGCCTACTGGCAGATTTTCGTACAGAAGGTGTTTCTGTACAGAAGCTTTACGCCCAACACTCTACCGACCGGGTAGAGGTAATTAGACCTATCTACGGTTTAAAATGGATTCCGAACCACTGCAAACATCCATGGCACCGACCCGAAGCCTGTGGCACGAACGCCAGCCACTCGTCCATCAGGCCTCTGATGTAATACTAGATATATTAAATATATTTAGTTTTAATAATGAGTGTACGGACTACTTTATACATAGAATGTATGATATCATTTCATTTTTTAATTACTATTAATGCCCAACGGGCACATGCTTATGCTTTTCTGTTTTTTTTGTGCATTTTTATTGTTTTCCTCATTTTTTTTTTTCGCTTTTTGAACTTCTATCAATATAAAATGAATAAATCGTAATAAAAAAAAAAATGAAGTCATTTTTTTCCTTAGTATAAAAATCGTCCCTGAAGTGGCTGAGCTACCCTATTACATGATCCCCATTAAAAATGAACCTAATTTTATAATTTTTCGAAATAAATAATTTTTTTTTATTTTTAATTAAACTTTTTTTCACTCCGCTGTTACTGATAGTTCTCGCCGCCTTTTCAGTTTTAAATTTAATGGCCGTCTGAAATGGGAAGAAAGCATTTAATTTTCCCCATTTCCGATTGTAACATTCTCCTATGATTCGAACATCTAATAGAGTCTCTCTAAGAGTTATGTCATTTGCAATCTATAATCTTCAAGAGTTATGTCATTTGCAATCTATAATCTTCAAGAGTTATGTCATTTGCAATCTATAATCTTCAAGAGTTATGTCATTTGCAATCTATAATCTTCAAGAGTTATGTCATTTGCACTCTATAATCTTCAAGAGTTATGTCATTTGCAATCTATAATCTTCAAGAGTTATGTCATTTCCAATCTATAATCTTCAAGAGTTATGTCATTTGCAATCTATAATCTTCAAGAGTTATGTCATTTGCAATTTTTTGAAAATTTCCTAAAATTATTATTATTTTTTGTTCTAATGCAGCTGGAAACACTTGGACCTTAAAACTTGGTCTTGGAGGCCTTAAGGCAAGCGCTGCACAAACGTCACTCACATAGCTCTACTCAGAAGGGGCGTGTAGCTTGAAGATAAGCCACGGACGCGGAGTAACAATAGCTCCGCAACTCTCTACGATCCTGTTAGACCGGGACCTGTGGTTTAAAGTGGATTCCGAGCCACTACAAACATTCATAGCACCGCCGAGACTCGAATCCGAAACCTGTGCTACCGAACGCCGGAGCACTAGCCCCTCGGCCATCCAGGCCCCTTTCCTAAAATTATAAATATGTGAAAAAATTGGGTCGATCTCTTATGCGTAAAATCATGGGTTAATTAATAAAGACGAAACCACTTACTGCAATTTTAACTTTCACTCAATGGCGGCGCGTTATTCAGGCTACAGATTTAAAACTTTGCCATCATAATCGATGAATCATTTAAAACACAAACGAATGTATCGATTAACCTGTGAAATAGATCATCGATTAATAAATATATCTTCGATTAACAAATATATCATCAAAACAGATAATGGAATTTTTCGATTAATCTGTGCAGGACTTAGGTTCATATCCCACGGCAGAACTGTTGCAATCACGGTTTTTCTGAAACCAAGAGATTTGACAGCGACACTATGTGTAAAAAAATGTCCCATCGATGATCAGGCTGCCTGATGAGAGTTTTCTGGATTTTCTCGCATACGACACCCAAATACGGAACATGGAAAGTCCTACAGGAAGGAAATGTCATCACTTGTCGGTGGGCTATTCATGGCATACATCAGTGAAGCACCTCTTTCATATACTAGAATAACCGAACTAATTCCTGGAAATGTTCTTAAGTTTCATTGATATCTTTTCGATAATAAGTAGTAAAAAAAAGTAAATTAAGTGCTTGTACAAATAATTATCCCTAGATTATTTATTTAATCTGAAAAGTGTTCGGATAAATTCGTTTAAACTCTTGTTTCTAATCCTCACTCAAAGAGAATAAAAAAATGAATTAGTCCTGTTAACTTGTTTAATCGATAAAAAGACTGCCGAAGAAAAGTTTTTCTTGTTTGGAAATAGTAGTAATTTTTTTTATTTGAATGCAAACTTTACATTTCTCCGTTTAGGAGAATAGTTGATAAACACAAACATTCATTTTATTTGATTCCCTTTCTAATTGATTTATTCCGTTTATATGTTCAATAAATACTATAGATTTAAAAAAAAATGCTATTTGATGCTTAAGTTCAATTAAATATTATATATTTTTTAAATTAAATGTTTGTGATTTAAGTTCACTTTTTTTTCAACCTTTGTTAAATATCACACATGTCAGGATGTGTATTATGATGTTTTCATAAGTAACTTCATTCATGTACGTCAAATATGTGTTAAAATTTTAAAATTCAAATAGCACATCAAAAGGTGGCTGAATCTTTCTTGAAATTCTATTAAGAAATAAAATATACCTCTTATTAAATGCTATGGGGCCTAATGGCCGAGTGACTAGCGCTCTGGCACTCAATACCACAGGTTTCGGGTTCGAGTTCCTATTTATAGAACAATTTTCACAAGAAAACTATGTAAGAAAAAAACAGTAGCCCCTATTGGCATGGATGCATTTTCGAGAATGAAAATAAAAATTTCCTTTTGCAAAGACAATGGATTAGATCTTCAGATTTATATAGAGCTTTATAACAATGTATTATATTAATAATAAATGAAATTTTGAAGTAGAAAATTGTTTTAATTTATATAAAATTAATTTATTTCTATCAGATCTTTGGTTGAATGACAAAATGATAATTTTTCCTTCAAACTATCAAACGTTGCCCATGTCAGCTTTAAAAATAGATTACCTCTAGAAAACTTTCCGCGTTTGTGGGTTAAACAGTGCGCTAAGATGCTAAGATGTGTGTTGTCATAGTGTTCTTTCTCAAAAGTAAAAAAAAAAAAGTATGTTTATTAATGTATCACTTGCACCAAGCAAATCGTAGTACCAGATTACATACATTCGTACCAGATTGCAGCTATAGTACAAAAGTACCAGATTATAGCAATAGCCATTTTCGTGTTTAGCACCAAATAACTGTTTTAAATACAATCATCAAAGTATATAATATAAGAAAAATATTGAAGAATTTCATATTATCCTATTATAAAAAATAATGATATTATATAATAAAAACATGAATGTGAAGGCTTACAATTTATGAGATGCGTTCTAAAAATATTTTTTTTACCTTCTGCATATTTTCTGTTAATGACAAACTGCAGATAACGAGGATATCAATAAAATAAACATCACTATTTTTATTATTCCTTCCAAAAGAAAGCTTATTATTGGCTTCGAGGGATACAAAAAAAATGGCAAAGTCGTTTAAGAAACAACAGAGCAGATAAATAGAAATGTCTACGACACAGATGTCATCTCTGAGCGATAAATGCGCCGCCGCCATAACCAATAATTGGCACCTGACACGAAGATTTACGATTGAGATTTATCAGGTGTGTCACCCACTAGCGAAGGGAACTGCCAACAACGGCAGAATAAAGACGTTCAGCGCTCTTTTATTGTGTATGACGCATAAACAATTCAATGCGTAGGCGTTTTATTTCCAAAGAAAGGCATGCATTTAGTAAAAATGTGCAGTTATTCTTCAATTCCTTCTATTAGCTCACACTCTCCTATTTATATCTTGTTCACATTTTCAATCGTTCATATATTTTTTATCCATCCACTCAAGTCCAAATACATTTTTTTTGAACTTGTAGTGGATGAACACTGGATGTGAATACAGTTTTTCAAATATTAGTTCAGTAATTAAATTTAATTCATTCATTTTAGTTTTTTTTTTAGGTTTAAGTTGTATGTATTTACCAATAGATAGCGCCAGTTGTAAAAGCACAATTTCAACTTTATTTATAAAGGACTTTCTGCAATGGAGTCAAAAGAAAAAAAAAAAAAATAGAAATTGACTTAATTTTTTTTTTATGTTACTTGTTTTATTTTCATTTTCGATTTATTTACACAGCTCATTAGTAAGAAAAATAACCCAACTCAAAATATTCCGATTTGTTTCTTAAATAGCAATTCCAATTGCAAAACACGGGGAATGAGTGCTGGACACTCCAGTATGTGCTTAGGTCTTTGGAAAGCCATGATGCAATTTCTGCAGTGGATTTATTCCCTGGTCTTGTCTGGGAGAATGATTTGTTTCTTAAATAGCACAAGTGGAATATCGGAATCAGAATTGGATTCATTGTCTGGTTTGGTTCGACACTCTACGGTCTTCACTACTGTCTTCTTGTGTACACGAGGGCTAAACAGACCGGGACTTACAGTTTAAAGTGAATTCCGAACCACTAACAAACATCCATGCCACCGAAAGGTTTCAAACCTGGACCCTGTGGATTGGAGACAGGAGAGTCCTTAACTATTTTGTAATTAAAAAAAAATTTTTTTTTTCGAATTTCTGGACACTCTCGAACTAGAAGCACTGGTCGCCAAGAACTGAATTTGGAGTTTGACGGTCGTTAGAGGATGATAAATAATTCAAAGAAGTAATTCTATCACAAATGTTTATTTTCATGGAAACCATAATGGTCCATTAAGATTTTTGAACAGAAAGGGAGGGTTTGGTTTGGTTTGTCATCTTGTGCATAAGTTAGGCTAAACGGACCGGGACCTACAGTTTAAAGTGGATTCCGAATCACTACAAACATCCATGGCACCGCCGGGACTCGAACCCGAAACCTGTGGTATCGAGCGCCAGAGTGCTAGCCACCAGCCCCATTTAGGAGGGGAGGCGGGGATTTACCTAAAAGGTGAACAAGTGGCTGGCGCTCTGTCCTTTGGCATCACAGGCTTCAGATTCGAATCCTGACGATGCCATGGACATTTGGTAGTGGTTCGAATCCACTTTACACTGTAGGTCCTCGTCTGTTTAGCCTAACGTATGCAAAAATGATCGTAGAGTAAGCAAACTATAAATGGGTCCTTTGATCAGTCCTTTCAACTTTGTGATTAAAATGCACCATTTTCTTTTTACTTGATACTAACTATACTTGATACTTTACTTTCTTTTACTATTCTAAAATATTCTGGTGCCCGTTCATTTAGAGCTGCTTACATAGTACACATTATTTGTAAGCAAATTTAAAAGGTGGTGCATTTATACAAATTTATAATATATCATTGCGCTCTATACGACACCTTGCATCATCATTGCACTCTAGACGAAATAAGTGCTTTGTTAGAGCAAAAAACTGTGTTTATAAATTTATGAGTTCTATAAAATAACAAATTGAGATGCTTGAATGCATTGAACACATTTTTCAAATCCTTTATTTAAGATCATTGTACATATAAAGACTGCTAAGAGTCAGGAGGGGGGGAGTCAGGAGGCTGTATAAAAAATTCGACTCAAGAATCAGAAACTGGAACTTTTTTTCAGCTGACGACTCACCACTCTCGATAAATTGTAAGATTCTGTGTCGTTCATAAACTGAAAACTTATCATAAAAACAGTTTTTGAAGCAATCATTAAGTTACATTGTGTGATGATATCAGTCTAAAGGGAAAAAATAATTACAATTCATGTTATTATTTATTTATTTATTTTGCAATTTCCTTTACAATTACAACATTTTAACCTTGCTTACAGCCGAGTGATGTTTAGTATTCAAAATTTAAGCATACAATTTCCTACTAACATTTAATTTCATTATAACCTGACCGTTTAAACAAGATAGTTCTTATTTGAAATACCGGTAACAATGTATAATTTTATAAATATATAAAGCAGGGGTCTCCAAACTATGGCCCGCGGGCCAAATCCGGCCCGCCAGTGTCATCCATCCGGCCCACGACAGCGAATAGCTTAATGTTGCTGTAATAAGTTGGATGAAAAAACACAGAATGATAATGACTCGGTTTTATTTATTTGCTAGTTAAAGATTAATGACAAGCATAATACGCAGAAAATTTAACTTAAGCATAACAACTAACAAGTAATTGAAAGGAATCCCACTAACATTGTAAACTAGTGAACATCCCGCGGTTACCCTCGGTAGTTATGTTGAGTAAACAGTATCGCATATGTATGTATGTCGATGTTTGGAATGCATATATCCTGAATCAAACATATGATTTTTATCCTGAAAATTCCCCAGGAATGGAAGAGTCTAGAAATTACAGATAATGGCAGAAAAATTAAAACGGTTTTGGTCCTTGGTACTTACTGGAGTAAACAGTATGGCCCTAAGGCTGGAAAGTTTGGAGACCCATGATCTAAAGCATTTTGTAATATTTCACTAAAAAAGTTATGAAATATACTAAAATTTCAAAACGGCCCTCTCTTGGTCCAACAGCAGAACAAAACTCAAACTCAAAATTAACTCAAACTGCGTCCACTATTTGAAAATTGAACAGACTCGGATGAAATTACGATATTGCCTGTTGTTACAATTGCTACAGCAAACAATGCATTGGTTAAAAAAAATTAAATAAAAAGTTCAACCTACTTGGATCCTGTTAATCGCAAAAAAAGGTGGGAGTAAAGCCAGATTCCCAACAAATATAAAAATGGCATGTCAATGAATGTCAGCCAATCAGATGCATGCACATCTCTTTCCTAAGGCTTTTGAATGGTTGATTTACTGCAATGTTCGATATTAGTAGAAGGTGGAAATCCAGCTTATCGCCACTTACAATCTGCGTAAAAAGAAGATTGCACAAAGAATTCGTATCCCTGTGACAATTTACACAGCTAGCATGCTGAATAGCTGAAGTTAAAATCCGCTGGTGATATCCTCTATATTAACTGCTTTCAGAAATGAGTAGACTTGATGGCAATTGGGATAGCGCGGGTAAAGCACATCGCATCGATAGTCAGATTTACTTTTGATAGCTTTTTCGGAATTTTCTTGTTTACGTAATGCAAATTCAGGGCCGTTATCCCTGGGAATCTTCCCATGAATACTAGTGGGGTGATATGAATGAAGCCCATCAATGTTCTACCCTGAATTTTAATTCTGCCTGACATACAACAATAACCAGTTTGCTAATCGACCAGGATTACCTTCAAGTCAATTTTCACAGAAAAGAATTCTCTCAAGTTTCTTAACAGCAATTGTCCTGTAAGAATTTAGACAAACATAAAAAATGGCTGTCCGTTTTTCAGAAGTATCAGACAACAAGCTGTCTTAGAGTTTGGGGAAAATAGATAGATTACCAGTAAAAATGATTGCATTTATAATTATTAAAAATTTATACACTCATTATAAAAAGTTTAGATTCTGGACGCAGTAATAATTTTACAATTAATTAAATATAACCATTTTTATACAGTAAGTATGTGAAGAATGGTAGCTTTAATTTTAAAATTATTAATACAAAAAGCGATAATTAATCCTATCACAATTACTTAAGCCTTTTATTTTTAAATATATCTTAATAGGTATTTTATGCATATATCATTATCAATAGACGGAATTAATATAAACTTAAGAACAGAACCTTCAGAAAGCTTTATTGCGATGATTAAATTTTTAATTAGATGCTCTCAAGAAATTTTGGTGTTCTGAATCAGCGATCGATAAAAAAAAACAATTTAACGATCGTTTAATTAAAATTAATTAACGTTACATTCCATACCACAATTAATCAAACCAAAGATCACGGGAGAGTTAAAAAAAAAAGAATTTTGTTCCAAAACCAAATCTATTTAAGCTTTTTAAGCCTTAAAATAAATATTTGAAATATGACGAAGCGATAATATTAAAAAGAAAAAAAAAGGAAGAAAGTTAAAAGAAGAGATATAATAAAAATAGAATTGCATTTCCGTATTTAAATTCCCGAAGGTTTAGCAAAGAACTTATTCCACTTTTTTTTTTTTTTTTCAATATTTTTAACCATAAACCATATATCTCATTCCACTTTCTGCAAAAAGAATCTTTTTTTTTTTTATGATTTGCTTTGGTAAAAGAAAATTTTGATTAATGAATTTCACCTTTCCAGAAAACGAATGATAGATAATCTTCAGGAGAGTGGAAAAGTTTCGATCCACCAACACAAGAAGAACGAAAATTAAAGAAGAAAGAAAAATGAAGAACGAATTCCATTTTATTTTCTTCAAGCTCTACTTGTTACTTGAGCTTTGGAACTATATGAGCCATTTTGCCATTTTGAAGAAGAAAGTGGATTGACTTGACTTCCAGCTCCAGCAGTCACTAGAGATGATGTTGACCAAAAGATTATAAAGTAAATTTGGATATTCGAAAATGGAATGCAAATATTCCAAAACTGGGGCATTTTCCGAGGGGCCTACCTTGATGGCCAAATAATACGATTCGTTGAGCTGAAGATATTTCTCTGCGGAATTCGGAAACTTGGTCATGGTCGATCCCTTGCAAATGTTCGGCGATCGATGGATTTGTGTGCAAGTCTGGCAGCATTCGTAGAAGGAAATTTTTCTCCGGTTTGTTGACATGGTCTTCAAGCGCTTCATGTTAGGTCCAGGGATGTTAATGGAGACATTTGGGAAGGATGCAAATCGCTTGTTTTTAGTTTTACGGGCATCATGGTATAAATTAAATTAGTTTGATTGAATTATGAACAATGGAACCTTACTTCTGTACACGAAAGAGTTTACCAATTCGGCAAAAGGAGAGAAGTAAAAGATCCATGATACTTCCATGTAATTAACTTATGCATTAAAATTAAATAAAAATATTTTGGAACACCGTCTTCCGCTTGTTCTAGAGAGAGAAGTTGTGTGGCATATAAAAAATATGTGGCATATGTGGTCTTCAAAAAAATTTCAGATAAATGGAATTCTATTTGACATGTAGTTTACAGTTAAGGCTCGTTCCCACTGAGGCGTGAGGCGGCGAAGCGTTATGCGGCAGGGAAGAAAATTTTTCGACCCGTTCACAGCGAAACTTCAGAAATCGCTTTACGCCTAGTGAAGTTCCACTTCGAATTGAAAGTGGGTCAACTCCAAGCGGTGGATTTCAAATCGGTTTCACTCGAAAACGGTGATGCTAGTGATTTGTCAACGCTTCACGCTTCAACACCTCACGCCTCGGTGAGAATGAACCTTTACCAGTTTTACATTGCTAACTGACCCGGATTACGTTCAGGTTCAATTTTCACAGAAAATAACAGCAAATGCCCAGTAAGAATTCAGACAAACATCATGCATAGCTGCCCATTTTTCAGAAGTATCAAACAACAAGCTGATAGTATAGAATCAGAATACAAATGAATACTGGACGGAGTAATAATTAAATTTACCCAATTTAATACAGTAGGTATGTAAAGAACGGTAGCTTTAATTCAATTCCTTCTATCAGCTCACGCTCTCCCCTATATATATCTTGTTCACATTTTCAATCGTTCATAAAACACTTTTATTTATCCACTCGAGTTCAAATACATTTTGTTTTGAAGTTGTAGTGGATGGCACTTGGTGTGAATACATTTTTTCAAATATTAATTCAGTAATTAAATTTAATTCATTAATTTTAGTTTCTTTTAGATTTGAGTTGCATATATCTACCCATAGAGGGCGCCAGATAAACTTAAAAAAAAAAGGAATGGAAATTATTTATAAACGACTTTCTGCTATATAATAAAAAAAAAAGTAGGAATTGACTTTAAATTTTTATTTTTTTTATATTATTTGTTTTTAAAAAGATTAACACAAAAACTCGATAATTAATCGTATAACAGTTACTGAAGCATTTTATTTTTTTAATGTATCTTAATAGGTATTTTATCTATATCTCATTATCAATAGACGAAATTAATATAACCTTAAGAGCAAAGCATTCAGAAAGTTTTATTGCGCTGATTAAATTTTTAATTAGATGCTCTCACGAAATTTTGGTTGTTTTGAAAGGAGCGATCGATAAAAAAAAAAATACCATTTAACTATCATTTAATTAAAATTAATTAACGTTACATTCCATACTACAATTAATCAAACCAAAGATCACGAGAGAGTTGAAAAAAGAGGATTTTGTTCCAAAAACAAATCTATTTAAGCTTTTTAAGCCTTAAAATAAATATCTGAAATATGATCAAGAGATGAAAAAAAAAAAAGAAAAAAAATGAAGAAAGTTAAAAAGAAAAATATGGTAAAAATAGAATTGCATCTGCTTATTTAAATTCCCGAAGGTTTAGTGAAGAACTTTTTCCACTTTTTTTTTTTTATTTAAATATTTTTAACCATAAACCATATATCTCATTCCACTTTCTGAAAAGAATCTTTTTCTTTTTAATGATTTGCTTTGGTAAAAAGAAAACTTTTGATTAATGAATTTCACCTTTCCAGAAAATGAATGATAGATAATCTTCTGAAAGTGGAAAAGTTTCGATCCACCAACACAAGAAGAACGGTAAATTAAAGAAAAAGAAGAAGAAGAACGAATTCCATTTTATTTCCTTCAAGCTCTACTTGTTACTTGAGCTTTGGAACTAAATGAGCCATTTTTGCCATTTTGAAGAAGAACTTGAAGCTCCAGCAGTCATTAGAGACGATGATCAAAAAAAAAGATTATTTTATTGGAATGGAATGCAAATATTCCTAAACTGGGTCATCATCCGAGGGCCACCTTTTTGATTCGTTGAGCTGAGGATGAATTCGGAAAGTTGGTCATGCCCTTGCAAACGATCTGTCTGTTTTCGATGGATTTGTGTGCAAGTCTGGCAGATAGAGCTTTCGTAGAAGGCGGTTTGTTGACATGTTAAGCGCTTCATGTTAGGTCAAGGGATGTAATGGAGACCCATTTGGGAAGGATGCAAATTTGCTTGTTTTAGTGTTACGGGCATCATACTATAAATTAAATTAGTTTGATTGAATTATGAACAATGGATTTTACCTCAAGATTAACTTCTTGAAGAAATTTTGAAACGTAGTGTTTACAGGTGTGTTGTGCTTTAATAACTTTTATTTATTTGTTTTTATATTCTGTATTTCCATACCATCACATTTCTGTTTATTAATTTTTTTTATTTGTTTTGTGTAATGAAACATCAATTGAACATCAGATTGAAGTTTTTTAAAAATAGGAACACAAGTTTAAATAGAGGCCCTAACTTGTAGTGTAATCAAGACTTACAAGTTACAATTGAAAGGCCTAAGTTCTAGATAGGAATCTTTTATACTATGAAGTAGTCAGTTGTAGTAAGACGTAATTAAATAAACAAAAATTTCCTCGAAATTGAGAATATTTTTTTACAGTGAAATGAACCGAAGTAAATATATTATGGGGTTTATTGAAGCAGTGTCCGAACCAAAGTAACATTAAGAATAGTAGTGCATATGACACTGGATTCTCTCTGAAAATGATTCGTCGTACTATAACAACCCAGCTGCACAATCGTGAAATCTAGTGTATCGAGACTTACGTAATGTGCGCGTAGCAACAAACTGAATGAAAGTTGTGTTTCTATTTAAAATGTACATGCGTCTGACCTGTGTAATATTTAAGTAGATAAAAATTAAATGAAAATTGTTTATTTCTCTTTCATAAAAAATTTGCTCGTTCTAGACCTACGCAATATTTAATAGTAACAAACTAAAAAAAAAAGTTGCTTGAACTGGGTGAGTGTTTTACAAAATAAGAACTGATAGGTGAGAATCTCATCGTACATTAAGGATTGAAAATGATTTAGTTGGTAAGATTTCGGAATCGGTAAGACAGTAAAAGATGTTCAGAAAATTAAGAAGTTTGTGTTTTTAATGATGTCTATTATTAACATATTGAGCTTTTTCCCATCTCACAGCGTTTCACAGGAGAGCATTCTTATGGAATAGAACTTAAGTAATATAATTATTTAATTAATTATATGGTTTGTATTAGGGGCCTGATGGCCGAGTGGCTACAGGTACCACAGGTATCGGGTTCAAATCCCGGCGTTGCCTTGGGTGTTTGTAGTAGTTCGAATCCACTTTAAACCGTAGGTCCCGGTCCTAACAGGATCGTAGAGCGTTGCGGGGCCATTGTTACTCCGCGTCCGTGGCTTATCTGCAAATTGCCCGCGCCCCCTGGATAATGCAAAGTAAGTAACGTCTGTGCAGCGCGTATGGCATAAAAAGATCGCGGTCTATTTGCCAGTTGCATTAGAAAGGAAAAAAAAAAATGGTTTGTACTAATTAACAAGTAATATGAAGAAATGTCATTTTCTATCGGTTTTAAGGGTTAAATTAGTGCAAAGTTATTGACAATCGTAAAGTTTAGAAAATAAATACAAAAACGGCGATGTTAGTCAATTTTAACTAATGTTTCACTCACCACATTGTTGTTTATAAGGGGAAGGAAGCAGTACTATAATGTCTCTTTTTTTATGGAAAACAAGTAATATAAAAAAAAAATTTTAAAGTCGATTTCTAATTTTTTCACTATGTTGCAGAAAGTCCTTTATAAACAATATTCATTCATTCTTTTAAGTTTATCTGGCACCAACTATTGGTAGATATATGCAACTTAAATCTAAAAAGAAACTAAAAGGAATTAATTAAATTTAAATACTAATTAATATTTGAAAGCTCACTATCAACATCCAGTGTCATCTCCTACAAGTTCAAAAAAAAAAATGTATTTGAACTTGAGTGGAAGAATATAAAAAGTATTTTATTGATGATTGGAAATGTGAACAAGATATATATAGGGAGAGTGTGAGCTAATAGAAGGAATTGAAAAAGAAATTGAACCCTTCAGATTTGTTATTCTTAAAATATAAGAAATATCAAAGTTTGTAGAATTCTTACATCAGTATTGGTTAACATTAGCTTTTAAACTAAATAACTATTGAATGTCATGCAATACTATTTAGAATAATAATCACATACAACCATGAGTGATAATTATTCCAAATAGAAATAAAAAAAAATCTAAATACAAAGTCTGTTGAATTTCTATTTGTTTGTTCTGTTTCAGTTTCATTTGTTTCGGTTTTCATTCAGCTTCTGTTCTGTTCTGAAATTTAATTGGCTAGCTCTCTGGCCTTTGCTTCAGGTTCGAATCCTGGCGGCGGCGTGGATGTTAGGGAGTGGTTTGAAAAAAAAAAAACTAAAATTAATTAATTAAATTTAATGAATGAATTAATATTTGGAAAAACTGTATTAACATCCAGTGTCATTCGCTACAGGTTAAAAAAATGCATTTGAACTTGAGTGGATGAATAATAAGTATTTTATGAACGATTGAAAATGTGAACAATATATATATAGGGAGAGTGTGAGCTAATAGAAGGAATTGAAAAAGTCATTAAGAATTTGCAAACAAATTCAACGAAGTTCTTTCGTGCACACGGACACGCAAAAATGACATTCATTCGGGTGATGTCATTCCTCATGTATGACTGGCAGAAATGAGATGATAAAGACTTATGCAATGACGATTCGATTTTAGGCTTAACCAATAATTTAATACTACTTTATTTTCCTATCAACAAGTATTTCTGACGTTTTTCGATTCATGACAATATTTATTTTAGAACCAATACATTAAGAAAAAAAGAATTATTAGAATTACTAGAACCAATATATCTAAAAAAAATATTAATAAAACTGCTGTTTGTCTATTTTGGCAATTTTAATGAATAATGGAATTCTTTTAAAACTCTACAAAGAAAATAATTGACTTGTGATAAGTATACATTTTATTGACGTTTGCTTCAATTTATAACACTTAAAAAAGGAGAGTTTTGAATGAAAATTGATTTACCTAAAATGCATTTGCAAATTATACACAAAGAAGAATTGCAAAGTATAACTAAAATAAAAATTAAAATAATAATGAAAATAAAACAAATAGATATGAACAAAAGAAAAACAGATAAAAAAGGAAATAAGAAAGAAGCGATTTTTTATATTCTAAGGCATGTAAATCGACATTAAAACCAATTTTATTAACGGAACTCTTCGTAATGTATTAAATTATTTAGTTACAAAATCTGCAATTATCCTTTTCAAGAATTAAATATTTTATTTCATTTTAAGAATAATTAATTTCATTTAATTAATTTCATATCACCAACACACAATAGAGTCGCGCACAATTAGTAAAATAAATGTTATTCAATTCCTTCTATTAGGTCACACTCTGCCTATATATATCTTTTCAAATTTGCAATCGTTACTAAAATACTTTTTTATTCATCCACTCAAACTCAAATACATTTTTTTTGAACTTGTAGCGGGTGACACTGGATGTTAATACAGTTTCTTCAAATATTAATTCATTCATTAAATTTAATTAATTAATTCTATTTTTTTTAGATTTAAGTCGCATATATCTACCAATAGATAGCGCTAGATAAACTTAAAAAAAAATGAATGAAAATTATTTATAAAGGACCTTCTGCAATAGAATGAAAAAAAGTAGGAATTGACTTTAAATTTTTTTTAATATTACTTGTTGAACATATAGAGCAAAACAGTAATGAGGTCCTCTTAGCTTAATGAGCAGGAACGCAGCTGATGTGCGGCAGGCCTCAAAACCAACACCGCTGGTGTCGATTATTGCAATTACAATTTTGAGTAGAGCTTGGTAGCATGAGCAAAGTGTATGAGTTTTCTATCGACAATCAAGCTGCATGTTTATCGACAATCATGCTGTCACTCTACCATGTCAGGCTGCATGTCTATCGACATTCATGCTGTCGTGCTACCATGCCAAGCTGCGTGCCTATACCATGTCAAGCTGCATTCATCATGCTGCCAATCTACCATGTCAAGCTGCATGTTTATCGACAATCATGCTGTCAATCTACGATGTCAAGTTGCATGCTTATCGACAATCGTGCTGCCTATCTACCATGTTAAGCTGCATGTCTATCGACACTCATGCTGTCGTGTTCATGTCAAGCTGCATGTTTACCCATGCTGTCAAGCTGCATGTTTATCGAGACTCATGCTGCCTATCTACCATGTCAAGCTGCATGCTTATCGACAATCATGCTGTCATGTTAGACGCGGCTCTTTTATGATATTTAGCATTTCTAGTTTTTCACAGTGAATATTGTACGTCTTGATGTGTACTGTCACTCCTTCTATTTCGTCAAAACTTTTCCTGAAGTTACATTTTTAAGTCGAATTGTGAAATTTTAAGCAGAAATTGTTTCGTTTAAAAACCAAATACCAAAAAATCGCTGTTAAAAAATTGCAAAATCATTTATTATATTTAAAGCAGGTGTACGTGAGAGATCCCATGCTAAACTTTTGACTTCTGGCAGCATAAACAAACAAAAAAAAATTTCAACATTCCCTGTTTAACATTTGAAACTAAATGCCACCTTTCTTTCTTATAAGCAATGGTTGCAAGATGTTCCCATATGTTTAAGCTGACATTTCCACCAAGAGTTGTTTGTTTTTTAAAAACCGTTAGAAATGTTTCGCTTTTTTGTGAACAAATTCCCTGTTAATTACAACAAGTAAAATTTTAATTACGTGAATTCCTCTTTTCGCAATTTTCTGTCTTCTTTGAAATAGCGGTTTTCCCAAAAGCAAAAATATTCGTTTTGCAGGGAGTTTTAAAATGGTTGAATATTAGAACAACCTTCTACTTCTTAAAATCTTTTCTGTCGCTTCTTTTTTGTTCTCCTTTTCCTGTTCAAGTCTCACGAAAGGAATGTTTTTGAGCTGATTTCGGAACA
The DNA here is from genome assembly GCA_021605095.1 of Caerostris extrusa. Lineage (NCBI taxonomy): Eukaryota > Metazoa > Arthropoda > Arachnida > Araneae > Araneidae > Caerostris > Caerostris extrusa. Next base: position 202,926 of record BPLR01013948.1, read on the forward strand.
AACACTCACGCGTAAGCTAACACTCGCCAGACTTTCAGGAGATCTAAATTAATCAAACGGAAATCCGAGTAGCACTTCTAGAGACAAAAACTTTCTAAATAGTGTAAAGTTTCACTGGAAGAGAACACAACACCTTATGATATTTTTTAAAGTCTTACTGACAGTGGTTTAAATTGTATTGTACTTAAATAATGAATTCAAACATAATTTAAAAAAAAAATTTAATTGTGTATTTTTTTCCAATGGCAAGGCAAGACAAGAAGAATAAAAATAGTAACAATAAAAAAAAATAGCAAGGTAAAAAATACAAAAGAATAAACGTCTAAGAATGCAAAGATGACCGAAGTCATTTGCCTTAAGAGTTCTCTATCACGCCAGTATTGTGTATTTTTTAAAACATAAAGTTTTTCTAAATTTCTATTTTTAAAATACCTGTTATACATTATGCATTAATATTTTGTTCAGATTTCCTTACTTAATTATGTACTACACAAGACTGTGATATTAATGATATTTCTGAATGTGATTAATATAAAAGTTAATATATATTTTTTTTTTTTTGTCGTCTTGAATTTAAAACAAGTAATATAAATTTTTTTTTAAAGTCAATTCCTACTTTTTCTCTATAATGCAGAAAGAACTTTATAAATAATTTTCATTTATTTTTTTTTAAATTTGTGTGGCGCCATCTATTGGTAGCATATGCAACTTAAATATAAAAAAACTAAAATTAATTAATTTAATTTAATTAATATAATTTTTCAAATATTAATTAATTAACATCAAGTGTACTCCACTACAAGTTAAAAAAATGCATTTGAACTTGAGTGGATGAATAAAAAGCATTTCATGAACGATTGAAAATTTGAACAAGATATATATATAGGGAGAGTGTGAGCTAATAGAAGGAATTGAAAAAATGATAAAATCTGACAATCATTTTACTTAATTCTTTTATAAACAAAAATAAAATATGAGATGCTAATTCTCATATCATATTTTATCAGGAAGTAATTGAAAAAATCTTTATCTTAAATATAAAAATGGTACCACTTTCAAAAGGAAAAAAAAAATAAATAAATAAATAAATAAAAATAAATAAATACGAAAAGGAAACCTTTTAAAGTTTTCATTTAAGGGAAAAAAAACCCTTTTAATTCAGACCTTTGCTAATTGCACTTAATCTAATTACAGAAAAATCACATCAACGAATTAAAAACTCATTTTGCAAAAAAATTCTTTTAAATTGCTTATTTTATTAAAATGGTTAAGTTTTTTAAATATCTATTTTTAAAATACCTGTCATATTTTAAGTATCCATTTTTTTTGTTTGGTTACATATTTAAGTAAATCTTACAAAAGAGCAATGGATTTTTTACCTGTTTAGTAATAGAACCAATGTAATTTTTTTATAAGCCTGACACAAAAAAAAATCACTAATTCTGTCAATTGTTGTGCTTCATTCCTTTGTAGAAGAGAACTAAAGTTTGCAATGGTAACTCCTGCACAATTTTATTTTATAAAAAATGGAAAATTATACAAAAATAATGAAAATCATGAGCTGTTTCAAAACATTTTTTTATAATTATGTTTTGTGAAATTTCGTTAAAACAATAAAAAGGTAAATTTTTGAAAAGCCATAAAAAAAGAAACACAGTGAAAAAACATTTAAAGTTTTTCTGTTGTAGAGATAGATCCATTAACTCAATGTCTATACTAATTACACGATGAAATAGGCTAAATTATTTGTGTATAACTTTATGCACACATTTATTTAACAAAAATCTACATTCCGTTTTGTAGACTGGAATAATCTAATGAGTAGCGTACTGGACTTTAAAACACAATTGAAAACGAGCAAAGCCGAATCATAAGTTCCCTATCAACGTGTGGAATAGGTACGATACATTTGCAAGTCAAAAAATCCACTTTTATAGTTGACCTAAATCGATGAGGCTCATTACTTACAAAACCAACTAAATTCATACAAAGAAGCTGTGTGTGTAATTTAACATTTCACTCATGCGATGTTATGTTAAAATGCAATGTTTTTCTACTGCAACTGGCAAACACTTAGACAATTGCTTTGATGCTTTAAGGCAAGCGCTGCACTGACGTTACTCATAGCACTATCAGGCGGTGCTTGTAGCTTGAAGATAAGGTACCGACGAGGGAGTAACACTACCCCGCAACGTTTTACGATCCTATTAGACCGGGACCTACGGTTTAAAGTGGATTTCGAAAACCACTAAAAGCACTTATGTCACCGTCGGGACTCGAACCCTAACCTGTGGATACCGAGGGGCCAGAGCGCTATACACTCGGCCATCAAGCCCTGTGTGTGCAATTTAACATTTCACTCTCATGTAATGTTATTACGTTAAAATGCAATGTCATAATGCAAAATAAAAAAATGATCAAAACGGGCAGTTTTTACTTTCATACTGCGGTAAGCATTTTTCTGAAGACGCAATTAGCATTAAAGTGTTTGAATATATAGATATATAGAAACTTGTAGAAATACATATATATTATATATAGAAACAGATAACTTCCAGAAAAGAACATCCAGTTTCTTATTGTCTGCACCTGTAAAAACAAAGACACTTTATTGACTCTCTCTGTTAACCTCCTCGGTAAATCTCGGAAAAGCCCGAAGTCTTTCTTCCCCTAACCGTGAAACACTACTCCTCGACGACATTCGTCTCCATTTGGTGTCTGACACGACCAAGTTCGTATCATTTTTTATGCTGTGATTGGTTTGCTGTTCTCTTAACTGATTTTTACCTCTTCTAACAGTCTGCCAGTAAAAAAGGCGATCTTAAAATGGACATTGGGTTAAAAGGGAGTTTTTTCATATACATTCAATATACTACTGTGTCCAAAAAGTAAGAACAGTTTTCAATTTAAATTCCCCGGGCATATGGTATTTCAATTGTTTTTTTCTTTTCTATGCAAAAGTGCATCCGAATTTGATTTAAACGATTTTCATCAGAACCAACTATGGCTTAACTTCGAGTGTTACTACATTTTGGGTATAAAAATTTAATTGTTTTTTTCGGAAACTATGACAATTTTTTGTCTAGAAAGCTATAATGAGTCTAAAATAATGAATTATGTCTCAAGTGGACCATCGTCAAATTTATTGTTTTCAAAAGACATTTTCTTCAAGTACATAATTGAACGATTCTTCTTTGTAATTTTTTTTTTATGTAATTCTATACAATATACGTCATAATTATTTTTCTAAATATGTATCCTAAATTTCTAAACCAGAATCTCCGAATTATGTGCTAAAAATTTTGGATTTCTCTGTGTATAATACAGATCGTTTCGTATAATCGCCGATTTAGTATTTGCATTGAAGAATCGGTAAAAATTAATTATCCCCATTAACATGAGGGAAGGTGAGCGGCCTAGCGGCAAGTTGTAGTGTTCTAGTCTTTGGTATAATAGGCTTCAGGTTCGAATCCTTGTGTGGATGTGTAGAATGGTTCGGAATCCACTTTGAACTGTAAGTCACTGTCTGTTTAGCCCTCATGTGCACAAGATGATCGTAGAGCGACAAACCAAACCAGGGAAAGTTACGGTTATTTTTTATGCCCATCTAAGGAAGGATATGATTAACTGGTGGACTGAGCTCTACATTTTCAACGAATGTCTTGTTACCAGAGGTTACTATCATCAACATGGAATTTTAAGATTGTGCGTCTGTTTCCAATTGCCTCTAGGGCAGACTTCATAGACCCATGGCACCACATCACACATGGAGATCGTAACATCACATCACAATTTGTGGAGGATAACTTCATCAGGCTAAATGGGACTCGTGAACTTAGAAAGTGACAGCCCTACGTTAACAGATCAATGCAATGTGACATCACTACATCAACACATCGATGCAATGCGACATCACTACATCACACAGATCCATGCAATGTGACATCACTACATTGCATTGATCTGCGTACTGCGACAAATATTTCAGTATGTATGGAATGTTTTAGAGAAATGCCATTTGGAAGTTGTTATTAGTGAAGCAGATGCATATAGAGGAATGGGCAATCTTCCAACAATTGTTGTATTAATTGTTGTTGCGCAGGAAAAAAACAATGCCAAATAACTGCTGAAGATGTTTTTATCCTTGCGAAAAGACATTTTCTGTTGTTTTCTCTTCTTACGGCAGAAAAGCGCATCTGTACCAACGCTGCTTTTTCGAAAAAGTCTATTTTGTTTGATTTCATACTATAGGCGTTCTATTTAGTTTTCATTAATATGCGTTTTTCATCTTTAAAGTCGAAGTGTTATCTTCGTATTTTTAATTTCATAACTCCTTTCATGAATTTCATGAATTTCTTGTGGAGTTACAGAAAAAAAAAAAAATAAACAGCCATTGCATAATTTTTTGCATTTCAATGGTACCATCACCAAAGAATAATTTCGAACAATATAAATGATTCTACCTAAAAATCGTTTACCATCAAAATCATTATTACAATTATTGGTAGCAAAAGACTACTTTGCTGCTACAGACTGGCAGATTATTCATTTCTGAGACGCAATTCACAAATTATTTATTTATTCATTCCCCAGAAATAGTTCTTCAGTTACTAAGTTGAATATGTGTAAACTGTATTACTTATAAAAGCCCTTGTTTACAATACAAATATCGCTGTAAAACATTTTTAACCATTTTAATATTAATATTAAAGTAGTTAATTTCTTCTAATATTCTATTAATTTTTATTTTGCATATTTGTAAATAATATTCTGATAAGCATTCAATGATCTTTATCTCGTTGATGTTTGAGCGCAAGGCTTTCAAGTTATTGGCAAAAATGAACAAAACAAATTGAAAATTGGAAAAGATTTTGAGTTTTGTTTTTGAATATATTATATTTTTTTCATGTATTTTTTGGTAATTTTATTGTGTAATTTGACGAACTTAGGATGCACTTTCAAGCATCGCTTAATAATAAAAATGCATGCATTACTTTTAGCATATATAAATTGAATGCATTTCAACTTATAATGATCCTATCTCAGAAAATCATCATTAAAAATCATCAGTAATAATATGTTACAAATACAGATGCAAAAAGGGTATATATATATACATTTTTATATTTTATAACATTAATTATGTATGTTTTTTAATCATAAAAATATGAAGTTTAAAAACATTTTTAACTTAAAATAAAAATTAACTTCACAGCAGTTCAGAAAAAAAAATCAAACATTACCTTTTCTAAAAACAAAAATTAATTAACCTTATGAATGACTATTGAGTTTTGGAATTAGGAAATTTCGTTTTAAAACAGAAATTCTACTCAAAAAAAATCACCAAATACACTCAAAAATAAATAAAATAAAGAAAACTTAATTAAAAACATGAGACTGAGAAATGATGAATGACAATAAATATTTGAAATGCTTATGGATTTGAGAGAGTAGAGTAAAATTTGAATTTTTGAAAACTTAACAATCTCATTTCATTATAAAATCGAATGTATGAGTAAACAAATCAACAATCCACGAGAAATTAACTAAAGAACAAGAAGTGAAACCTACGTTTTTACTGTGATGAATGATATGACGCAAATATCTTTTAATACGCCTAATCGATTTTGGAAAACACAATTGATTCTGATTTAAGCATTATTTGGTCTAACACTGTTTGTTTCGAAAACAAGTAAGGTTTATAAAACAACAGCTGCCATTAGAAATAAATAAATGTGGCATGTTTCTAAAATATTATTTCTGGAATGGACAATTATTCTAAAACGAATAGAGAAAAACATAAATATATTAAATTAGAGTGTCTGAAATATATAACAATAAAATAATATTCAGTGAAGTCTTTTATAAATATGTTAATTCATTTTTTTAAGTTTATCTGGTGCCTCTATGGGTAGATATATGCAACTTAAATCTAAAAAAATAAAATTAATCAATTAAATTTAATGAATGAATTAATATTTTAAAAAAATGTATCAACATCCAGTGTCATCACTACAAGTTAAAAAAATGCATTTGAACATGAGTGGATGAATAAAAGTGTTTTATGAGCGATTGTAAATTTGAACAAGATATATATAGGAGAGTGTAAGCTGATAGAAGGAATTGAAAAAAAGACAGTTCAGACATTCTCCGTTCACTGGCAAAATGAATTGGTTACATAAATGAAAAATACAAATAGTCAATCATAAGAATGAAAGAAATTGTTTATGCTTGAAAAATCAAACGACCTTGAAAGGGGACAGGATTCATTTTCGTAATTATTGCTTTCTGTAGCTTTTCTCGTTCACTGAATGACTGTCGATGCAGAACGAATAAATGCAATCAACTCGTTCAATCTACATTTGAAGAAAAAAACTCCTCCGCAAAGAATTTATTAAAAATTAAGAGTTTAATATAATTATTTTTTGAAACAAATATGACTTCATTTTATTAAAAGTACTTGAGCAAAAACATGAAACCATTTTAATACAAAATTACATTAGCAATAAAATGCAACTGTTTTTCAATAAAGTAATTAAAAAAAGTGAATAACGTTCTTCTATTCGAATCGTTGAATTGTTTTTATACTTAAACAGATTGAAAACTTAATTATAATTTTCAGTGCTCGTACATAACCTGATATCTTTAATATCAAAAAGTAGTTCTTATAAATTGAAGATTTATTTTATTTTACTATAAACATTGTATTAGTTTCTGTTTATAACAAAGAAATCAAAATTGATGAATTTATAAGATATATATCAATTGATTCATAATAGACTGAATAAATACACTCATTACTTCATATAAAAATTGAATGAATACATCCATTCCCTCACATTCAATTAAATGAATAATTAATTCGTTCTTATTATATAGAATAAGTATATTAATTTCATATAAGACTAAAAGAATATATTAATTTCTTCATATAAAATTAAATGAATATATTAATTGTTCTTGTCAGGTTGAATGACTAATTTAATTGTTCATATCAGGTTGAACGACTGCATTAATTCGTTCATATTATATTGAACTACATTAGTTTGTTCATATAAGGTCGAACGACTACATTAATCTTCAGCCAAAAATTTAGATTGAATGAATATATTAGTTCGTTCATATCAGGTTGAACGACTACATTAATTCGTTCATATTACATTAAAATGAATATATTTAATTCATCTCCTATCAGGTTGAAAGACTACATTGTTTGTTTATATTAGATTGAAATGAATATATTAATTTGTTCCTATAAGATTTTGATTGCTTTACTTTTTCTTTTTTTCTCTCTCTTACTAGATATCTTTTTTTTTTAATCTGAAAAACATGTTATGGCGTTACCACTGCTCAGACATTGAATCGATTTCAAATTCTAAAAAATTAAGTATTCTTAGGTTTCTTTTGAATTCATGAATTTCACATATGAAAAGCATTTAAAAAAAATGATTTTTTTGCATACACAAGTATAATACTGTAGTAGCATGGGCCTTTTATGTCAGCATGTTGTGAAACAAAGTCCCTTAATCACTGTGTAGAAATTCATAGGCAATGGCGCCACTGCGGACTTTGAATAATGCATGAAAGAACGACAGGACTATCCGTTTCGAAAAGGTAGTACAAATAATCACGATGAGAGAAGAAGAGATAGTCTTAAGTTGTTTTTCCACCTCATAATAAAAAATATCCTGACATAGCGGAAGCTTGAGGATTGGGCTTGCGATTGGCTAGCATTCTATGACGTAAGATTTTAGAATAGGGTGGAAACCCACTTTTAGACTCAGGAGCTTGTTGAATAGAAAAGGAAAGGAAAGACCATGAACTTCTAGAAGTTCTTGCATCAACACCACAATGGACAGGTATTTTGGATTATCGAAAGAGTGTGCCAAATCCATCGCAGAATGTGTACAGCTGATTTATATAAGAAAAAGGAAAGCTGAATTTTGAACTGCTTCTACATGAATGGAGATTTATTCCGTTTTTCCTCATGACCTTGATGAAATGTGGACTTCATTCTAGGATGGTGATGCGCTGACGTCATTGAGAATATTTGAAGGTAAAAATTCTTTCATCTCCGCTTTTAATGAGGGATATAATGCAATTGAACTACACAGGATGAAAGCTGGATGTAAGTGCATAGACATATTTGATATTTGAGTAGAAACGACACTTTGCTTAGCGATGAAGATAATGAGACAGGCTCTTCTGATGGAATTTTTAAGTCACGTGGTGAATTGAAAATCGTGTTTCATTAACTATGTGGAAAGCTCCAGAAAGTGTTGCAAACTTAAAAAAAAAGACAAAAGATAAAAACTGCGCGTCTCTTTTGATTTACATTCCATGTTTTTTTATTGAAAACCTCACTTGCTTAACTGAATGAACAACGAAATGTGCTCTTTAGGTCAGGTTAGGTTTTAAGGTTTCAGTGTGAAGAAAAACGAAATTATTGCCAAATAGTTTTGCATTTCTTCAGTAGCTAGGCTTGGCTTGGCTAGGCTCTACGATCATCTTGTGCGCACGAAGGCTACACAGACCGGGACCTACAGTTTAAAGTGGATTCCGAAACACTCGCAAACATTCACGCCATCGCCAGATTCGAACCTGAAGCCTGAGAAACCAAAGGCCAGAGCTAGAGGCCACCAGGCCGCATTATTTAGTAGAGACAAGAAAACAGAAGATTTTTTTGAAGGCAAAGTGTCGAGTTTTTACTTGTTATTACGGTGGCGATAACTTTTCCCATATATCTACAGTATGTTAGCTTGAGGGCCAGTTGACTAAATATATGGACAGCAACAATAAAATGTTAGTTAAGGAATTAAAATCTCTGTATTACTTTATTTATTTTTTCAATTTCTACTATTAGCTCATATATATATATATATCTTGTTCACATTTTCAAACGTTCATAAAACACTTTTTATTCATCCACTGAGTTCAAATACATTTCTTTTGAACTTGTAGTGAATGACACTGGATGTGAATACATTTTTTCAAATATTCATTAAATTTAATTCATTAATTTTATTATTTTTTTTTTTTTAGATTTAAGTTGCCTGTATCTACCAATAGATGGCGCCAAATATAAGAGGAAAATTTCAACTTTAGTTATAAAGGACTTTCTGCAATAGAGTGAAAAAAAGTAGGAATTGACTTAAAATTTTTTTTTTTTTATATTACTTGTTCATGTAGAACTTGATAGGACCTTCTTTTAATATATTGTTGAATGAATGAAAGAGTTTTAAAGAATAATTAAGAATTTAACTTAAAATGGATCGAAATCTCAATAGACGTTGAAGAAACGTAAAAGACGTCGAAAACCGGAAAAATCATTATTCATTTACGTCAAACAAATAATCTGCTTTTAATTATTTCTGTCATGACGGAGAACTCTATACTTTTTTTTTTCTTTTAAATCTTGGATTTTTTTTGCTTAGGAATAAACTTTGGCGAGTTAATTTTCAAAATAGAGCTTAAATGGAGGGTAGGAATTTTTTTTTATTCCACTCAACATTCTGTTAAAAGTTTTTTTTTCTTAAAGTTACGGCTTATCTGGAATTATTTCCAGTTTTTTTTAAAACTGACGTTTTTTGACGTTTTCCTGCGCCAAAAACCCAATTAACAACATTTGATAGATAGCATTAAATTTATTAGACAATTTTATTTAATTAAATACGCAAATTAACCACTTTTCTTTAATTAAAACTATTAGTTGAACTGAATTTTTGAAAATAAACTATAGGACGTTTCTAATGTAAATAACAAACGTGTTATTTACATTAGAAAATGGATGTTTAAAAGTTTTAGAAATGGTTGAAATAGATGGGTCATTTTGAAAATGGAGTGTCCAATTAAAACTGAAAATGCGCGGTATTTAAAATTAGAATAAATGAACCGAAATTTAAAAAAAATAATCCGTATTTTGAATAAATTAATGACATTTAAGGATAATTTTACTAAGACGTTAGTATCTTCTTTTTCAGTTCCTATTAATAGCTCACACTCTCCCTATATATATCTTGTCCAAATTTTCAATCGTTCACGAAATACTTTTCATTCATCCACTCGAGTTCAAATACATTTTTTGAACTTGTAGTGGATGAAAAAATGTTAATTCAGTAATTAAATTTAATTAATGGCAGTAATGATGTTCACAGAATCGAGCCAATATCAGTGCAATTTCCCTCCAAATACAGCTACGGTACCGCTGAACGAAGACTACTACCATTAATACTATCATGGGCATCAACAGTACATAAGATGCAAGGTAACACTGTAGTAATATGCAGTAATATATCTAGGACTCTTCGTAGCAGGCCAAGCAAATGTCGCCTTGGGTTGTGTGAAATCATTAGATGGACTATTAATTGAAGAACTGGACTGCTCGAAACTCACTGGAAAGGTTCCTTGCAGTAATGAAGCATTACAAGAGACGGATAGAATGACAAATTATAGACCACCACCAGCTTCATAAATTAGAAACGAAAAAAAAATAGAAGGCGAATCAATAGTAACAAACAAAAATAATAGTCCACCACCCTATATAGAAAGGAAAATGGAAAATTGCAAGGAAATTCGCTTTCTATTTTGCCACTTAATAGTGCGATTCTGTCATATGTATATCCATATTTATATTAATTGTAAATTATTTAATAAAAAGCAACGAAAATAAAATTTTTCTTTGTTGACCTAAGTAGGAATTGACTTAATTTTTTTTTTTTTATATTACTTATTATATACATTATAAAACAATTAATAGTAATTTTCTGTTTCCAGTGTGAGGTAAAAGGATGACCAATGGTTGAAAAGCCATTACTTGATATGTGAGGGATTCTCAGATACCAGTAGAATCTGAAATTTCTGAATGATCTCACCCCATTACAATGTCTTTTTACTCTGCTCTGCTCTTACTCTGCTCTAACTGCAGTGTAAAAGCTCATTAAAAATGTTATTCAAAATCTATGTGGAGGATATTAAGAAGAACTAAGGTTTGGTTTAGTTTGTCGCTCTATAGTCATCTTGTGCACACGAAGGCTACATAGACCAGGACCAACAGTTTAAAGTGGAGTCTGTACCACACACAAACATCCATGCCACCACCAGGATACAGGAAGATCTAAGGAAGATGTCGTTTAAATGGTTGTGAGAAGTCGAAATCATTTTTGTCAAATGAATTATGCTACTATTAAGCTAAGATTTCAGATTTTTTACAGCCAGTAACGTAAAAATTTCAACACATTTTAATATAGTTTTTACCTGCTATTAGATTTTGTAATTTATATTCTTTTTGAATTCCTAATATTCGCTTACACACTCTCTCTCTCTATATATATGTATTCAAATTTTCAATCGTTCATAAAATACTTTTATTCATCCACTGAGTTCAAATACATCTTTTTTTTTGAACTTGGATGACACTTCATGTCAATACAGTTTTTTTTCAAATATTTATTCATTCATTAAATTTAATTAATTAGTTTTAGGTTTTTTTTTTAAATTTAAGTTACATGTATCTAACAATAGATGGCACCAGATGTAAGAGGAAAATTTCAACTTTATTCGTAAAAGACTTTTCTACAATAGAGTGAAAAACAAAATAGGAATTAACTTTTAATTCTTTTTTATATATTACTTGTTATTGTTGGAGATAAAAAAATTTAAACTGTCATGTATTTTAATAGAAATTCATGGGAATAAAAATGGCTTGATTTATTTAAAATGGCTTGATTTTTTACTTCGTCACTATCAGGTGGGCCTAACGCGGAATTTTACTTTCTGTGTTATTGATTATTCAGTCCTATTATTGATTATTACAATTGGTTGTTATTTACAATTAAATTTTGATTATTGATTATTACAATATATTATTATTATTGATTACTAACTATTAAATTTTATTGATTATTTATTATTAAAGTTTATTGATTATTTATTATTAATTGTTATTTACAATTAAAATTTGATTATTTACATTATGATTATTTACATTTGATTATTTACATTACATTTGATTATTTACATATTATTAGTTATTGATTATTTACAATTAAATTTTTTAGCCATGTGAGAGCAAAACCATGTTGTAAAAATGCTTTATACGAAAGTTGAACGAACTTATAGTATATTGCGATTCGTAAGGAAATTATAACAAGATCAGAAAACAAAATATATGTATTCGCATTTAAGCGAAATACGAAAGCTTTAATGGGCGGAATTCCACAAAGCGATAAGCGTCATTTTAAAATGGAATTCTTATGATTCAGTTCGGCTAACAGGCTTAACAAATCAATGCAACGGCAAATAAAGTTCCAATTGAAACGGCTTCACACATTGTAATAATTTCGAAGTTATCATTAGGCAGAAAGGTGTCTGTTTGCATTAAAATGAATTGACTGAATGTGGGCCGAGAAATAACAATTGCCGGGCGTTCTTTAGTTCATTTCTGGGGGAATAGGATGGAAGCCCACTTTTGGAGCTGCACTGGTGTGAGTATGAGCAAATACAAAAACGTGCCACAGTTCGGACATATCGATAGTATACTTTCACACTTTTCTATATCCTTTTAAAACAAGTAATATAAAAAAAAAAGTTTTTAAAGTCACATTCTACTTTTTTTTTTTCATTGTATTATTTTCACTACATTTTTTTCACTTTATATTCACTATATTCAAATAAACTATTTTGGGAACAGAGCAAGTGTTTTTATTCAATTCCTACAATTAGTTCACATTCTCCCTATATATATATTGTGCAAATTTACAATCGTTCATAAAATACTCTTTATTCATCCACTCAAGTCACTATCAAGTCCTTCACAAATAATTTTCATTCATTTTTTTAAGTTTATCTGGCGCCATCTATTGGTAGATACAAGCAACTTAAATCTAAAAAAACCCTAAAATTAATGAATTAAATTTAAATTATTGAATTAATATTTTGAAAAAACTGTATTCACATCAAGTGTCATCTGCTACATTTTAAAAAAATGTATTTTAACTTGAGTGGATGGATAAAAACTATTTTACGAACGATTGGAAATTTGAACAAGATATATATAAGGAGAGTGTGAGCTAATAGAAGGAATTGAATAACACACTTCGTAGATATGTTCTTTAAAAGGATGTAGAAAAATGATCCGGGAACTTAAAAATTTACAAGAGAGTTATCAGTATTTGTTTAAAATAAATTATTTGAGGCGGGAACAGAGCAAGTGTTTTTATTATTAAATTCCTACTATTAGTTCACACTCTCCGTATATATATCTTGTTCAAATTGTCAATCGTTCATAAAATACTTTTTATTCATCCACTCATGTTCAAATACATTTTTTTTCGAACTTGCAGTGGATGACACTGGATGTTAAATATTTTTTTAAATATTAAATAATTCATTAAATTAAATTAATTAATTATATTTTTTAAGTTTTAAGTTACATGTATCTACCCATGATGGTGCCAGATAAACTTAAAAAATGAATGAAAATTATTTATAAACGTCTTTCTACAATATGGTGAAAAAAAGTAGGAATTGAGTTTTAAATTTTTTTATATTACTTGTTATTGTTCGAGATATAAAATTTAAACTGCCATTTACTTTTATAGTCATTCGTGGGAAAAAAAATTGCTTGATTTATGCAATTTTGACTTCGCTACTTAGCTACTTTTGAATTTTACTTTCTGTGTTATTGATTATTTAGAATTAAATTTTGAATTACGCCAGAGTAAAAGCCCTTTATAAAAATGCGTGATACCAAAGTTGTCCGACCTTATAGTATATTGAGATTTGTAAGGAAATTGCAACAAAACCAGAAATCAAAATTATTAATTAACAAGATATACATTCTAGTTTAGGTGTAATACGAAAGCTATAATAGGCGGAATTCCACAAAATGATACGTGCCATTTTAAAATGGAATTTTTATGATTCAGTTCGGCTAGCAGGCTTAACAAATCAGTGCAACAGCAAATACAGTTCCAATTGAAACGGGTTCACACATTGTTATAATTTCGCAGTATCATTAGACAGAATGGCGTCTATTTGCATTAAAATGAATTGACTGGGCGAGTGATAACAATGGCTGGCCGTTCTTTAGTTCATTTCCTGGGGGAGTAGAATGTAAGCCTACTTTGGGAACTGCAGTGGTGTAAGTGTCAGCAAATACAAAACGCTCCATAGTTCAAGTGGACGTGTTGGTATAACTTCAAACTTTTCTATATCCTTTCAAAACAAATAATATAAAAGTTTTTTAAAGTCAATTCCTACTTTTTTTTTTTCACTCTATTGCAGAAAGTTCTTTACAAATAATTTTTATTCATTTTTTATGTTTATCTGACGTCATCTATTGGTAGATATACGCAACATACATTAAAAAAAACTAAAATTAATTAATTTAATTTAATTATTGAAATAATATTTGAAAAACTGTATTAACATCCAGTGCCATCCACTACAATTTTCAAAAATGTATTTGAACTCGAATGGATGAATAAAAAGTATTTGAACTCGAATGGATGAATAAAAAGTATTTTATGAACGATTGAAAATGTGAGCAAGATATATACAGGGAGAGTGTGAGCTAATAGAAGGAATTGAATAACACACTTAGATATATTCTTTTAAAAGGATATAGAAAAATGATCCCGGAACCTAAAAAATGTACAAAAAGGATTCAGTATTTATTTAAAATAAATTATTTGTGGCGGGAACACAGCAAGTGTTTTTATTATTAAATTCCTACTATTAGGTCACACTCTCCCAATATATATTTTGTTCACATTTTCAATCGTTCATAAAATACTTTTTATTCGTCCACTGGAGTTCAAATACATTTTTTTTAAACTCGTAGTGGATGACACTGATGTTAATACAGTTTTTTCAAATATTAATTTATTTAATTAATCAGTATTATTCTTTTTAGATTTAAGTTGCATGTATCTAACAATAGATGGCTCCAGATGTTGGAGGAAAATTGCAACTTTATTTGTAAAGGACTTTTCTACAATATAGTGAAAAAAAAAAAAAGTAGGAACTGACTTTTTAAATTTTTTTATATTATTTGCTGTTGTTCGAGATAAAAAATTTAAACTGTCGTGTATTTTAATAGCCATTCGTGGTAAAAAAAAAATGGCTTGATTTACGCGATTTTGACTTCGCCACTATCGGGCGGGCCCAACTCGGGATTTTACTTTCTGTGCTATTGATTATTTATAATTAAATTTTTGAACCATGCCAGAGCAAAAGCGTATTGTAAAAATGCGTAATACGAAAGTAGTTCGAACTTATAGTGTACTACTGTGCAGAAAAAGTACGACCATTTTTTTTTTCAAAAACCTTTATGTATTCTTTCAAATTTATTTCATCGCCTTCAAAGTAAACCCCTCCGGACACAATGCACTCATGCCAACTTTTTCTCCGATCCTCAATGTCATCTGCAGGGATGCCTATAAAGTCATCGACAGGGATAACTTTCAAAGCGCGCGGCGATTCATGTTGAATCTCTTCAGTCAACTCAAAACAGTGACCCGGAGTAGTCTTTTGAGTTTAGGGAATAGCCAGAAGTCGTTTCCGCAAAAAAATTGAATGGAAGTCCTTTGCTCAATTAATTCATACATTTCAAAAATCGCCGAAATCACTTTTAGTGTCTCACAAAACCAAGCGTAACTCACAAAAATAGTCAATATTTTGACGTGAAATTTCACACAGATGTCAAGGACAGTGCCACAACCTAAAAAAAGGGGAAAAGAAGTTTAAATTCCATAAGCCCCGGGAATTTTAAATTGAAATTTGGTTTTACTTTTTGGACACAGTAGTATTTATAATTAAATTTTTGAACCCTATCAGAACGACAGCGTGATGTAAAAATGCCTGAAAAAGTTGATACGAAAGTTGTTTGAACTTATGATACATTGCGATTCACAAGGAAATTGTAACAAAATCAGAAATCAAAATTATTCATTAACAAGATATACATTCTAATTTAAGTGAAATACGAAAGCTTTAATGGGCGGAATTCCACAAAATGATACGCATCATTTTAAAATGGAATTTTTATGATTCAGTTCAGCTAACAGGCGTAACGGATCAGTGCAACGGCAAATAAAGTTCCAATTGAAACGGGTTCACACATTGTTATAATTTCGAAGTTATCATTCGGCAGAATGGCGTCTTTTGCATTCAAATGAATTGACTGGGCGAGTGATAACAATGGCTGGCTGTTCTTTAGTTCATTTCCTCTGGGAATAGAATGTAAGCCTACTTTGGGAGCGAGCTGCGGTGGTGTGAGTGTGAGCAAATACAAAAACGCTCTTATACTTCAAGTGGACATCTTGTTAATATAACTTAACACCCATTAGACACTACTGTGTCAGAAAAGTAAGACCCATTTTCAATTTAAAATTCCCGAGGGTTATGTAATTTCAATTTTTTTTTCTTTCTTAGGTTGCTGGCACTGTCCTTGACATCTGTGGGAAATTGGACGTCAAAATATTCAAGAGTGCTTGAGTTACGCTTGGCTTTGTGCGAGGCTAAAACTGATTCCGGCGATTTTTGAAATGTCTGAATGAATTGAGCAAAGAACTTGCTTTCAATTTTGTTTGCGAGAACGTATATAATGTTGCAGAAGGCTTCGGTGAGCATTCCTATATCCGAAAGAAATGTTTACACGGGGTATAAACAGTTCAAAGAAGGCGTTGAAGATGAAGAGCGCTGTGGTCGACCATCCACCACAACCGACGAAGCTCACGACTAAAAAAAAAATTAAGGAATTGGTTCTTGCAAAACGTCTATTTACAATTAGAGACCTTGCTGAGGACGTTGGAATTTCAAAAGGATCGGTCCATTCCATTTTGGACCTCAAACACGTCACATCTCGATTGGTACCGGAAACACTGAATACGCCAGTTCACACTGCATTGATACTTCGTGACTTTTTGCCAAAAATGAAACCCATATCGTTCCACAACCACCGTATTCACACTGTGCGACTTCTGGCTATTCCCTAAACACAAAAGACCACTCCGGGGCACAGTTTTGAGTCGATTGAAGAGATTCCACGTGAATCGCCGCGCGTTTTGAAAGTCATTCCTGCCGATGACTTTTTAGCATGCTTTGAGGATTGGAACAAAATTGGCATTAGTGCATTGTGTCCGGAGGGGATTACTTTGAAGGCGATGAAATTAATTTGGAAGAATAAATAAAAAGTTTTTGAAAAAAAAAAAAATAATTGATGTTACTTTTTGGGCACGGTAGATTGCTCTTTTAAAAGGACGTGGAAAAATGATCCGGGAACATAAAAAATGTACAAGAGAATTATCAGTAAGTATTTATAATAAATTATTTAAGATGGGAACAGAGCCAGCGTTTTTCGTAAGATACTTCAAATATTGGTTTGAATGGAAATGAATGCGTGATTTTAACTTTCCCAAATTCTAATCGATGTAAGAGCCCGATTTCGATTTTAGTACCACTTTTTAAAAATTATTTAAACTTGATATGATACGTTTTATTATTAGGCAGCACTCGGTATGAGAGTTGATAACTAATGGCAGCGCCTGTTTTGCCGTACGTCCTCTCTGGCGAGAGTCCCGATAACAACTCATGATTTCTTCCGAACTTTGCAAGGGACCCTCTTGAAGTGCATAGGAGGAAACACGGTTACATTGAATAGGAATTTTATTAATTTTTTTCTTTGGATACAACACTTTACACAATCTTAATAATCAATAAATAGGGGTGACCGAACTTAGTCGTCACCAAATGGCACTTAAGCAACTAGTAGACAAACATTAAATAGAATGCACGACACGTCTGTTACACGTCTTAAATAAAGCACGAAGTTGCTACACTGCCCACCATCTTCTCAACCGGTTCAAGCAAAAGGGAAGGACTATCTGGTCTACGGATTTATCATGCACATCATCAGAAGTTACCCAAAACTTCCGATCTGGAAACGTTGGTCAACTTTCAAACCAAGCATCCTTGGATTTGACATCCAATAGGCTATCTAATATACCACCCTGATCCAAAACCATCATCATTAAAAATGTATTATAATATAAACAAGTAATATTAAAAAAAAATTTTTAAGTCAATTCCTACTTTTTTTCTACTCTATATTGCAGAAAGTCCTTTATAAATAATTTTCATTCATTTTTTTAAGTTTAACTGGCACCATCTATTGGTAGATATATGCAATTTAAATCTAAAAAAAAAACCAAAATTAATTAACTCAAATTTAATTACTGAATTAATATTTGAAAAACTGTATTAGTAACCAGTGTCATCTACTACAAGTTCAAAAAAAAATGTATTTGAACTCGAGTGGATGACTAAAAATATTTTATGAACGATTGAAAATGTGAACAAGATATATATATAGGGAGAGTGTGAGCTAATAGAAGGAATAAAAAATATTCTAGATTTTTAAGAGCTCTATTCTAGAAACTGTTATGGCTTAAATCTAGCTAAATTAAAAAAATATTTAACATAAAATATTTCAGCTTTTTAAATGCACCATCTACAGAACCACTCCGGACGAAAACTACAGAAACTAAAAAATATGTTTTAAGATGAAATATCGTTTTTAAATGGGATGTTTATCAAAACGCTTTTGTCCAAATCATGCTAAATTAAAAAAAAAAAAAAAAAAACTGTGTTTTAATATAAAAATTCTGTAAAAGTGTTCTGTTTTAAAGCCAATTCCTCCTTTTTTTTTTCAATCTATTGCAGAAAGTCCTTTATAAATAATTTTCATTAATTTTTTTCATTCAGTTTACCTGGCGCCATCTATTGGTAGATACATGCAACTTAAATCTAAAAAAAAAAAAAAAAATTTATTAACTAAATTTAATTACTGATTTAATATTTGAAGAAACTGTATTAACACCCAGTGTCCCCCACTACAAGTTCAAGAAAAAAATGCATTTGCACGTGATGGTAAAAGAGTGGATGAATAAAAAGTGTTTCATGAACGATTGAAAATGTGAACAAGATATATATAGGGAGAGTGTGAGCTAATAGAAGGAATTGAAAAATATTCTACATTTTTAAATGCTCTATCCACCAAACTGATCTGGCTCAAATCTAGCGAAATTAAAAGTATATAACATAAAATATTCCAGAATTTTAAATGCACTATCTACCGAGCCCCTCCAATGAAACTAGAGAAACTAAAAAAATGTGTTTTAAGATGAAATATCCTTTTAAAATGAGATGTCTATCAAATCGCTTTGGCCCAAATCATGAGAAATTGAAAAAAATTGTTTTATATAAAAATTCTGGATTTTCATATGTGCTATCTACCAAATCGCTCTGAACCAAATCTAGTGAAGTTAAAAAAAATTTTAGTATGAAATATTTTAGATTTTGAAATTCTCTATCTTACAATTTAATCAAACGAAATCCAACAAATCTTACAAAAAAAAAAATCTTTACAAATCCAACAAACCTAAAAATTGTCTTTTAATAAAAAAAATATATATTCTAGATTTTTAAATGCGCTTTCCTACACATCACTGCTTCTCATATCTAAAAAAAGTGTATTTTAATATTTTACAACTAGAATGTTTGTTCTAGAGATTTAAGTGAGTTTGTTTTCAAATCAAAAGTTGTCAGTAAATGCATGGATGCATCGATCAATTCAAATAGCTCTGAATTCAAATTTGGAAAAATTACAATGTATTTCATTATAAAAATATTTTATACTTTAGAATTATACCGTTCTTAAAAAATGTCTGTGTAAAATGAATTAAAAAAAAACTATCGAATCACAATGATTTTAAAAACGAAAAGAGAAAAATAATGTACTTTTATTCTAAAATATTAATTATAAAAGAATTCTAATAATACGAATTAACGCTGCCTTTAATTAACTCAATTTTAAAGAAAATTCTCACAGCTGAGTCACTAACAAAATATCCCAATGGGATCGCCATTATTAGTGCAGACGTGTGACTGATGCCATTTCTCCTCTGAGAAATATCGAACCGTATCAGTAACAGGTGCGCGTGCTATTTAACAAGTGCTTCGTGTACCTTTTAAGAGGGGGTGAGAAGTTTAAAGGGGGGAACAGAATGCCCGGTTGTAAAACGGCTAGTCGAATGGATAGTTTTCGAGAATGGAATTCGCTACAAAATCGCCTGCAGATAGGGCGCTATTTTAATGTTCGATTGTAGAATATTTAGCAACGCGATGCTTTCCATAACAACTGTCGAATTACTATTGTAAACATTTTCGACCATCATATCTCAGTTCTGAGAAATTTCTGAGTGTTGCAAAGAATGTTGCCGAATGGTTGAAGTTATGGGTTTCTTCAAGTGCTTATTGGCTAGATGCTGTCACATTGTTCAACCAGAATGTTCTTTTACGGAAGCTATTAATCCAAAGTGTTGAAATTATAGTAGCCAAAATGTGAGTATCATTCCAGAGGTGTGCATATTCTATTCTAGAGGTGTGCAAGTTATCTATATGTTGGCACTATAAGATATGATTTTACCAACTTAGAGTATATAGATAAAATATACATATTTGTGAAACAAACTTTAAATCCAAGATATGAAAATATATAACATTATCTAAACATTTCTTTCAATAATATCCAGTTTGAAAACTTATTGAGCGATAAAAAGTTTCTAAAAGAAATTTAAAACAGATATTTTGGAAAGTTTTCATCTTCTTAGTAAAAACACAATTTTCTATGTGCAGTGGTACTTTGGTATGCGCACTCAACTACACAGTCCACAGTAATGTGACCACCACCTACTTTCGATAGGAGTAAGTAGATGCAGAATAATGCAGTAGTAGATGCAGAATTCCGCAAAGAATGTTGCCGAATGGTTGAAGTTATGGGTTTCTTCAAGTGCTAGATGCTGTCACATTGTTCAACCAAAATGTTCTTTTACGATGGCGAGTCCAAAATGATGAAACTATGTCAGCAAAAATGTGAGTATCATTTCAGATGTATGCATATTCAAGTTATCTATATGGTGGTACTATACGAAATGATTTTACCAACTTATATTGATAAAATTTACATATTTGTGAGGCAAAATTTGGCTCTAAGATATGAAAAACATGTAACCTTATCTAAACGTGTCTTTCAATAATATTATACATCTGGTTTGAAAACTTATGTCGGTTCATGTTGCCCCATTGTTCAACCAAAATGTTCTTTTACGAAGGTTATTACTTCAAAATAACGAAATTAGATTAGCGAAAATGTGAGTGTCATTTCAGAGGTTTGTACATTCAAGGCTGTACTGTAGGCTGGTACTGTAAGACATGACTTTGCCAACTTATAAAGATAAAACATGCATATTTGTGGAAGAAAATTTGAATCCGAGATAACAAAACGTATAACCTTATCTAAATATTTATTTTAATAATATTAAATATCCTGTTTGAAAATTTGTTGAGTGATAAAAAGTTTCTAAAAGAAATTTAAAATAAATATTGTGGGAAGTTTTCATCTTCTTGGTAAAAACACAATTTTCTATGTACAGTGGTACCTTGGTATGTTTCCTTAACCAGTTCTAAATTCTTTAACCAAATTCTAGATTGTTAGACCCATTCCTAGATTGCTAGAGCAAACAAATAAATATCGAACAAATTTTCCTCATTAGAAATAAAGGAAAATTATGAATCCGTCTATATGATAAAAATCCCACTATTACAGGTATATTACGCAGGAATGAGGTTGCATAAAAACATTTAAACTCGCCTAAAACTAGAATACATTCATACAGAAACACTTAGATGAAACGAATACATAAAAAATGAATTTTCTCCACTTGAACCTGGTAGAAGACCACCAGATTGGGTGCTGGCTAAAAATCTATCCACATAACATCGCTTCTGCCCTTTTTGGCTATATCAATTGAGCCAAGTTGGGATGTAACTACTTACACCAAGGCACAAGTGCTTTTGATTACTATAATATTCTATAATATTTAAAAATGGTTGTGCCTTACTGTAAAGTAAACTTTTATTTTATTATTGAAATCCACCACTTTCAGTTGACCCACTTTTCAACGCTCAAATGCTCGCCGCGTCATGTGACTTGGATTGAGCCAGTAGTAGATCTGTCATCCAGTAGATTTTCTTCCCTGCCAGTAACTGGAACTTCACTAGGCGTAAAGCGATTTCTGACGTTTCGGTGTGGACGGGTCGAACTTTAAAAAAATTTTCTTCCCTGCCACGTGACGCATCGCCGCCTCACGCCTCGGTGGGAACGAACTTTAAGCCTAGCAAGCTAGAAGTATGTTGGGTGGAACTTCTTTAGTGCTTCGTTTATATCACGCCTCGGTGGGAACGAACTTTAAGCCTAGCAAGCTAGAAGTATGTTGGGTGGAACTTCTTTTTAGTGCTTCGTTTATATCACGCCTCGGTGGGAACGAACTTTAAGCCTAGCAAGCTAGAAGTATGTTGGGTGGAACTTCTTTAGTGCTTCGTTTATATCACGCCTCGGTGGGAACGAACTTTAAAGCCTAGCAAGCTAGAAGTATGTTGGGTGGAACTTCTTTAGTGCTTCGTTTATATCACGCCTCGGTGGGAACGAACTTTAAGCCTAGCAAGCTAGAAGTATGTTGGGTGGAACTTTAGTGCTTCGTTTATATCACGCCTCGGTGGGGAACGAACTTTAAACCTAGCAAGCTAGAAGTATGTTGGGTGGAACTTCTTTAGTGCTTCGTTTATATCACGCCTCGGTGGGAACGAACTTTAAGCCTAGCAAGCTAGAAGTATGTTGGGTGGAACTTCTTTAGTGCTTCGTTTATATCACGCCTCGGTGGGAACGAACTTTAAGCCTAGCAAGCTAGAAGTATGTTGGGTGGAACTTCTTTAGTGCTTCGTTTATATCACGCCTCGGTGGGAACGAACTTTAAGCCTAGCAAGCTAGAAGTATGTTGGGCGGAACTTCTTTAGTGCTTCGTTTATATCACGCCTCGGTGGGAACGAACTTTAAGCCTAGCAAGCTAGAAGTATGTTGGGTGGAACTTCTTTAGTGCTTCGTTTATATCACGCCTCGGTGGGAACGAACTTTAAGCCTAGCAAGCTAGAAGTATGTTGGGTGGAACTTCTTTAGTGCTTCGTTTATATCACGAACAACCCACCAATGGGTGTTTAGGGAAGACAGTGATTCCGAGAGGACTTTTAAGAATAACTGGCTCACATTTGAGTGTTTTGAGAAAACTTGGGAAACTCTCATCAGGCTACCTAACTATCGATACGAGGATGTCACAGTCGCCATTGCGCCTCTTCTTTTCTGAAAACAGTGACTACAATAAGGTCTCCAGGGGGATTCGAACCTTAAGCCTCCTGCATCCTGGGTCGTTGCCATTAATCACCATTTTCGCAAATCAATTAATCAATCGTTGCAATTAATCACTCTTTTCGCAAATCAATTAATCAATCGTTGCAATTAATCACCATTTTCGCAAATCAATTAATCAATCGTGGCAATTAATCACCATTTTCGCAAATCAATTAATCAATCGTCGCATTTAATCACCAAATTTCCTGACTCTTCAAGCTTTTTTTATTTTATTTATTTATTTTTGCTATCTATTAATTTTCAATGTTTGTCCTTTAAACAAAAATATTTTAAAGTAAAAGAGAACCAAAATGACATATATTTTTTTTCCTTCTAATGCAGCTGGCAAACACTTGGACAGCTTGGTCTTGAGGCCTTAAGGCTAGCGCTGCACAGACGTTACTCACTTTGCATTACCCAGGGGCGCGTGTCACTTGAAGATAAGCCACAGACGTGGAGTAACAATGCCCCGCAACGCTCTACTATCCTATTAGACCGGGACCTACGGTTTAAAGTGGGTTTCGAACCATTACAAACATCCATGGCACCGCCGGGACTCGAACCCACAACCTGCAGTACCGAGCGCCAGAACGCAGGCCACTCGGCCATTCAAGCCCAAATGATAAATATTTACAGAAGATTTCAGTGACACTTCCTAAAATATTTTAAAATTACTTTTTGATCTTAACTGAAATGGATTTTGGAACCTAAAAATAGATTGAGGCGCAAATAAGGAAAAAAAAAAATTATGCTTGTATTTAAATTGTATTATTTTTAGTTTTAGTTAAATTTATTTGCCCCGCTTCAATTTATGTTTTGGAGCAGGACAAATATCATGATAAATATTAAATTAAAATAAATATAAAATTTAAAATAATTTATCAAAATTTATAAGTATAATGGTAATTAATAACAAATTTATATCTTTTTATTATTGAAAACTTTAACTGCAGTCATTAAATAAAAATCTTACCATGGAAATTTTCTGTAAAAATCTGTATTTTCTTAAACCACAAATTCAAACCATCGTTTTTTGCTTTTTTTGTCACGATAAAATGCCTGAACCTGGTATATTGTAATAAAACCAGAACGCCACAAAGTCATACACAGTACAAGGAAGTATAGCAGCTCAACAAACATCCTCCCGTGACCATATATATTTATGAACATACACATAAATACATGATTTACAGGTCCATACAACAGAACTTCATCAAAGGCGTCCTCTCTTTGAGATAATAAGTCAAAACCGTCCGAAACACGACATTCCATCTCTATTCTCCGGACTCATCAATGATTAAATTAAGAAAAATAAAAGAAAAGAGCCCATCTCAAAATGAAACACACCGTTACATGTCAAAACGAAACCCCTGTCAATCCGTTCTGGTCAGAGGACCCGGACATCTTGCTTTGACATGTGACTGAATAAAGGGGTGTTCCGGAGACAGGGGTGGAGAGGACATTTTCCTGGGTGTGGTGGGAAGGTTCCTCACATGGAAATCTAATTAATTCCAAGTGTTATACCCACCACCACCACCCTACCTTCCGTGCATGCGACCATTACAGCTGGTTCAATTTAAGTCGGAACAGTTGAAGTCTGACCTCCAGCACATTGCAGTGGAGTGTATATAAAGAATTCCACCTCATACCACTTAAATACCACTTAATACCACACTCCACTTAAAGCCAAAATATACAAGAGTGTATATTCTGGCTTTTGAATGGTGGCCACATTAATGTGACTGGACTGTGTATATGGATGCAAGTTAATACAATGCAAGTAAGATAATGACAATTGCATAATAATAAATTACTACAATGCAAATAAGATCATGACAATTGCAATGTAAATTAATGCAATGTAAATAAGATAATGATAATTGCGTAATGATAAATTAATACAATGAAAGATCATGCCAATGGCATAGTGATAAATTAATACAATGAAAGATAATGACAATTGTAATGTAAATTAATGCAATGAAAGCTACAATTGCATATGGATAAATTAATACAATGAAAGTATTAATTTAACAATGTGCCCATCTCATAAATGAAACACATCGCAACATGGCAAATGTCAATCCGTTCTGGTCAGAGGACCCTTTTGGACATCTTGATTTGATATGTGACTGAATAAGTGGTGTTCCGAAGAAAGGGCGGGTGTAGAGGTATTGTCGGGCCCTCTTTCCTGGGTGTGGTGGGAAGGTTTCTCATGTGAAAATCTAATTAATTTCAAGTGTTGTACCCCACCACCACCACCCTACCTTCCTTGCCTGCCACCATTATAGCTGGTTCAATTTAAGTCGCTGTAGTTGAAGCCGCGGCGCCATTTGAATTCTTGCCGGAGGTGCTAATGGGCGGAAGTCGCGCCAGGGTGGTTGAGTGCGGGGCATATTTCACATGGCGAGACGTTTCGAATTGCTCGCAGGCGGGGATAACGAAGTGTGAAAACTGTGGATACAATCGTCTCGGCCATTGCGCAGAATCTAATGGTGCTCAAGCTAATGGAGTTCTTTACCTCTTTTATGGCCAGTCTTTTGAGTATTAAGACATGCATAAAGCGTAGAATGTGACAGAAGTGAGTGAAAAAACATGTTGCAAATTAGATACCGATACAGATCAATACAATGAAAGATTAGATGCTGGTACAGATTATTACACATTTTATGGTTTTAATTTTGAGCAGGATGAAGTATTTTTATCTCCAAAGTCAAGGCAAGACTATTAAAATTAAAACTCGCAACATAATAAAAGTATAACTTTGAAATTAGATGTAGATTAATACAATATAAATTATATACTGATGCGAGTGAATACAATGCGGGTAAGATAATGGCAATTGCATAATGATAACTTAATCCAATGCAAATAAAATAATGATATTTGCAATGTAAATTAACGCAATGCAAATAAGATAATGAAAATTGCATAATGATAAAAAAAAATGCAAATAAGATTATGGCATTTGCAACGTAAATTGTTACAATAAGATAATGACAATTGCACAATGATAATTTAATACAATGCAAATAAGATAATGACAATTGCATAATGATAAATTAATACAATGAAAGATAATGATAATCACAATGCAAATTAAAGCTCTACAAATAAAATAGACAATTGCAATATAAATAAAAGAATTAATGAAGTCATTGCCTGATAATTAAAAAAAAAAAAATTATTGAAGTCATTGCTTCCAAAGCTTTCTAGATAGTCACTTCTATCGTAAAATGGACAAATCATTTGAAGATTTGCAGAAAACTTGCAAAATTAAAAATTAGATTAGAAAAAAATGTAACAAAATAGTATACAAAATTAAGAATAAATTTATACATCAAATATAAATAAATTATGAAAATCCTGATGTTCATGCATACATTAAAGCACAAAAAGGAAAAAATATATTATATGTCAGACAATTTATTTGTTAAAAATTATGTTTGGTAGTATTTACTATAAAAGTGGTCGAAACAATATTGCTGATGAATATTAATGTTTTTAATAACCAACAGTTATTTAATTATTAATAAACTGGAAATTTTGATTTAACTAGAATATTTAAAATTATTTTATCGAAACAGTCAAGAAATTATTTTTAGGACTGCTAAAAGGTACAAATCTCATTCCATAAACAACAACCATGACACCTTGACACCTTGACCAAAGCTCTAAAGTTGAAATAATTCATAAATAATGAATAACTCTAACTTCTTTGAAATATTTGAGGATATCACAAAATCTTCTTTATGTCAACTTTTGCAGCTCCAGAGGATTTTCATTCAGAGCTATCTCTGCGGAATAGATGATCCTGCATCCAATGATTTCAATTCGATCAAACACATATCTATTGGCTTTCCATATTATAGCTGATATCATCTTGCAATTCAGTTGTTCAATAATATAGCTAATAGAATGTATTTTTTTCTGAGATATAAAATAAGATAAATTTTTTTCAGATACCTTTAACAGTGTTCCATAACAGATCTAATTTCATTTAATTGGAATATTTTTAATACAAAATTGGTTATAGTCGCATATCACTTGTCTTTTATAGTTTTTTAACAGACATGGAACAAGGCATTAAGGACATTTGACAGGAATAAATAGATCTTGTTATGGTTTAAAATATTTTTTGTTTTTTTAATGTCCATTAAAGTTCATTTAGAATCCTATTATCCTATTATTAAAATTCCAGAAAAAAAAAATAATTCATTTGTTTCGTTAATGGAGCTTGTGGTTACAAGATATTTAGTTCATTATCTTTTTCTTTTAAAATACAGTTTTTAAAACTAGACTACATTTCTTTTACCATAAATTCCATTTTTTTAAAATTTTTCACTGATATTGAGCATTTATTTGTTGTTAAATGCTACATGCCAATGGAATAATTCAAGTTTTTTTTTTCATGTTATTCCATTTGAGCTCTGTATTTAAAAAACAAAGCAAGATGTTTTTAAGTGCATTTAATTTACAAATAACTCTCCAAAAAACAACTTCATTACCCTGTCATTTATCCATTCAACCAGCCGGTCTTAATTATCTCTTTCCTTTTAGTGATATGGAAAAGTACACCCCCCAAAAAATTTATTTTTCTTTAATCGACTGAGGTTTGAAAACAAACAAAAATTATCGGCGTCTTCTGAAAGATATGAATTATTTTTGGGGGCACACACGCACACACAAAAGTTCTTCTCCTAAAGTGCACAAAAAAATATTACTTTTTTGGAATAGCACAACACATTCCCTTTTGCTACTTTTAGATTCTCTATGGTGAGTTAAGTGGATTTTCCGGTCATAAAGTATTGAAAACTAAATTGAGTTTTGGTCTTCGGCAATATATAAAAAAAAAAAAAACATTATCGATGATATCAGAACAAAGAAAAAAAAATGGCACTCACTTCTTACGCGAAAAGTAAAAGAAGAAGAAGAAAAAAAAAAATGCACATGATAACAAAGAAAAGAACGGGGATAAATCTTCTTTCTAAGTGATAAAAAAATTTAACTCATACAGATATGGGAATTATGAAACTCTTGGTGCATCGTGCTTGATGGTGCTCTATTAACTGGCGAATCGTGTAATCTTCTTTTGATAGCACAAATCTTAGGCAAAACAAAGGAAAACTTTTACAAAGCTGTTCCTTTGTGGAATAAAATGTACTTTTACCGAGAAATAATGGCTCTTTTTTCTACTCTTTGATGCGATGTTATCCGATAGAATTTTGCAGAATTTCGAAGCTTTCTGTAAAAGTGAAACACGAATGCTTTCCGTAAGTTAAGCCACTGCTAAGAACTTAATTAACTGCACCGAAACTATTTTTAGCTGGAAGAATAAATCAAATACTTTTCCGCGATGTGAATATTCATAAAAAGAAAAGTCGAATAAATTATTAACTAAGACTTTTAATGATTGTTACATTTGATTCCCAGAAAATGAATCACTGTATCGCATAACGTATTGGATCTTATTTCATTAAACTGGAGAAATTTAATTAAATCTCCTTTACGCTTAAAAATAATTCGCACAATCCATCCATTGTTCATCACCTTTTGAGTTTCCGGTCTGAAGAGATTCACATTCTTCCAATATTTTAATATGTGTAAGTGACTTTTTTTAATTCTTATAAAGTATAAAGGCAATAATACATAATTGGATAAATTTCTATGCAAGTAATGAATATTAAAATGCAGTTTGAAATTTTTCGACTTACTGTTAACTGGTTATTGGACTTGTTTCAATTCCTTCACACTCTCCTTATATATATATATCTTGTTCAAATTTTCAATCGTTCAAGAAATACCTTTCATTCATCCACTCACGTTCAAATACATATTTTTTTTAACTTGTAGTGGATAACACTGGATGTTAATGCAGTTTTTTCAAATATTGATTCATTAATTAAATTTAATTCATTAATTTTATTTTTTTTTATATTTAAGTTGTATGTATGTACCAATAGATGGCGACAGATGTAAGAGGAAAATTTCAACTTTATTCATAAAAGAATTTCTACAATATAGTGACAAAAAGTAGGAATTGACTTTAAATTTTTTTTTTATATTACTTGTTTTTATGCAGCTGGCAAACACTTAGACAGCTTGTCTTGTATGCCATAAGCCAAGCGCTGCACCGACGTTACTCACTTTGCATTACCCAGGGCGCACGTGTAACTTGAAGATAAGCCACAGACGCCGAGCAACGCTCTACGATTCTTTTAGACCGGCTAAAAGTGGATTCCGAACCACTACAAACTTCCATATCCCCGAACTCGAACCCAAATGGAATCGAATCCGAAACCTGTGGTACCGAGAGCCAGAGCGCTAGCCACTCGACCATTCAGGCCCGTATCCCTACATTTGTTAGCTTAAAGAAATGCCGCCATGTTTCTTGCCAAAGGTCTTTATTCGAAAGTGCTTCTGCCCTAAATAACTTCCCATAAGCTTCCTTGAAATTGGCTTATCCGGATGATATCATTGATTGTGACATTCTTGCAGCGATAGTTAGATTGTCTGATGGGAGTTTCCCGGGTTTTCTGCCATACGACACTCAAATAAGAGGCAGTTATTCTTAAAAATTCCTCTCGGAATCACTGTCTCCCCTAAGCACCCGTCGGTGGGCTCTTCGTGATATAAACGAAGCCCTATAGAAGTTCTACTCGCATATTCTTGGCTTGCTAGCCTTAGGTATAAGCGTAGATAATGAAAAAATATAAAAAAAATTTAAGTCAATTCCTACTTTTTAAGTTAAAATTTTCCCTTACATCTGGCGCCCTCTATGGGTAGATACATGCAACTTAAATCTAAAATAAACTAAAATGAATTCAATAAATTTATTGAATGAAATCATATTTGAAGAAACTGTATTCACATCCAGTGTCATCCACCAAGAGTTCAAAAAAACAATGTATTTGAACTCGAGTGGAGGAATAAAAAGTATTTCATGAAGGATTGAAAATGTGAACAAGATATATATAGGGAGAGTGTGAACTAATAGTAGGAATTGAAAAAATGACTGCAACTGACGCTGCCATAGGGTTTGAACCTGAATCCTCCAGCATGCCAGCATGGGAAATCTTTACCACTGAGTTCTGAGAATCAAGAATTAGCAGCACCTGATGAATCCTTACATTTGTCAGCTAAAGAAAATACCACCGTTTCTTGTCAAAAGTCTTTATTCGAAGAGCTTCTGCCCTAAATAGATTTTCGCTGTATTTCGGTACATAAAATTCCTCGGTCCATAATTGAAGAGAAAGTGGCTTATCTGGATGACATCAATCAGCATGCAGGTGCTCTTTGGTCATTCGATCTAACGAAGGTCTTCTGGAACAGAGCCCTCCAAACATTATTAAACTTGTCTTGCGTAGGAGGGAGGGCTCTTGTTTGTCTAGCCGGCCTACGGGGAGTCATTAGGGGAGGGCGAAGTCATTGGGGGGGGGCGTACTTAAGCACTTGTCAGGCACTTCTTCGTGTTGGGAGGAGATGATAGGAACATTGGCTGCCTCGCACACTTGATTATTGAAAATTTAAATTCATTATTGCTTTAGAGTGTTCAGAACATTCCAGATTATGGGGTAACTATTTAAAATAAATTATAGTTTAAAAACAATCAAAAACACGCTTTTAGAGTTAATCAAACTAAAAAGTAAAAAATAATTGTTTACACGAGAATAAAATAACTGTTCTAAAAGCGTGGGGTGCTTTGTAAGACATTTTTAAACTAACTCTGCATTTCGGAATGAAACTAGTGAAAAATTATAACGATTGATATCGAGCACCCCACGCTTTTGTTCATAAATCAATCAAACTAATTTATTTTATACCATGATGCCCGTTACACAAAAACAAGCAATTTGTATCCTTCCCAAATGGGTCTCCATTAACATCCCTTGACCTATCATGAAGCGCTTACCATGTCAACAAACCGGAGGAAATTTTCCTTCTACGAATGCTGCCAGATTTGCACACAAATCCATCGATCGCCGAACATTTGCAAGGGATCGGGCATGACCAAGTTTCCGATTTCCGCAGAGAAATGAGTACTCCGAGTACTGTAATTCCGAGTGTACTTTATAATCTTTTTGGTCATCATCATCTCTAATGACTGCTGGAGCTGGAAGTCAAGTCAGGCCATTTTCTTTTTCAAAATGGCAAAATGGCTCATTTAGTTCCAAAGCTCAAGTAACAAGTAGAGCTTGAAGGAAATAAAATGGAATTTGTTCTCCTTTTTTATTCTTTAATTTACCGTTCTTCTTGTGTTGGTAGATCGAAATTTTTCAAGTTTCCTGAAGATTATCTATCATTCGTTTTCTGGAAGGTTGAAATTCATTAATCAAAAGTTTCTTTTACCAAAAGCAAATCATGAAAAAGAAAAAAATTCATTTCCAGAAAGTGGAATGAGATATATAGTTTCTGGTTAAAAAATATATAAAAAAAAAAAAAAAAAAAAGTGGAATAAGTTCTTCACTAAACCTTGGGGAATTTAAATACGGAGATGCAATTCTATTTTTACTATTTTTCTTCTTTTTAACTTTCTTCCTTTTTTTTTTAATTTTATTGCTTCGTCATATTTAAAATATTTATTTTAAGGCTTAAAAAGCTTAAATAGATTTGTTTTTGGAACAAAATCCTCTTTTTTCAACTCTCCCGTAATCTTTGGTTTGATTAGTTGTAGTATGGAATGTAACGTTAATTAATTTTAATTAAATGATATTTTTTATCGATCGCTCCTTCAGAACACCAAAATTTCATAAGAGTATCTAATTAAAAATTTAATCATCGCAATAAAGCTTTCTGAAAGCTGTGCTCTTAAGTTTATATTAATTTCGTCTATTGATAATGGGATATACATAAAATACATATTAAGATACATTAAAAAAAAATAAAATGCTTAGGTAATTGTTAGACGTTTAATTATCGCTTTTTGTGTTAATCTCTTTTAAAACATAAATCTACCATTCATTACATACTTACTGTATTAAAAGGGGTTATATTTAATTAATTGTAAAATTATTACTGGGGTCCAGCATTCACTTGTATTCTGAATCTATACTTTTCAAAATCATTGTATAAATTTTTAATTAAACTTTTAAATTAAAAATTACAAAGGCAATCATGTTTAATGGCTATCTAATTACCCCAAACTCTAAGACAGCTTGTTGTTTGATACTTCTGAAAAATGGGCAGCTATGCATGATGCTTGTCTGAATTCTTACAGAGCATGTGCTGTTATTTTCTGTGAAAATTGACATGAAGGTAAACTGGGTCGGTTAATAAGGTCGGTAGTAGGTCTGGTAACTCTAAAATGTGAGACAGAATTCCACTAAACTCACATTATTTTTATAGACAGTATATGCTACATATGTTTTATATGCCACACAACTTCTCTATCTAAAACAAGTAGAAGACGGTGTTCCAAAGTATTTTTATTTAATTTTAATATACAACTTAATTGCATGGAAGTACCATGGATATTTTACTTCACTTTTTTTTTGCCCAACTGGTCACCTCTTTCGTTTACAGATATATACTCAAGAGCCAAAACATTATGACCACCTGTCAATAACGAGTTGGCCCACCTTTGGCGCGCAACACAGCTTCAACCCGCCTTGGCATGGATGCCACAAGTCCTTGGTAAATGGCCGAAGACATATTGTACCAGATGTTTAAGCAACGGTCACGCAAATCCGAGATATTGTGAATTGGTGGTCTTTGAACTCTGAGCTGCCGTCCCAGGACATCCCAAATGTGTTCTATCGGATTGGGATCCGGTGAGTTAGGCGGCCAGGGCATTAACTGGAATTCAGCATCATGTTCCTGGAACCACTCCAACACAATTTTAGCCTTGTGACAAGGGGCGTTGTCCTGTTGGAACATTCCATTTCCAGCTGGAAAAACAGAGGCCATGTAAGGGTGCAACTGGTCCGCAATGATGTTCAGATACCCTGTAGCATTCATAGTCTGCTCTACCAGAACCACGGGTCCCAGAGACGCCCAACAGAACGTCCCCCAAAGCATAATACCGCCACCACCTGCCTGTGTATGACCTACTGTACACTGAGGGAGTAACTGTTCGCCTGGAAGACGACGTATCCTGACACGGCCATCGGCGTGATGAATGACAAACCATGATTCATCTGACCAGGCAACTCTCTCGCACTGATCCATGGACCAGTCACGATGTTCCCGGGACCAGCGCAGGTGCAGTTGGCGATGGCACTTGGTCAGCAAAGACACACGAGGGGGACGTTTGCTGCGTAGCTCCATATCCAACAGTGACCGCTGAACAGTGTGCACCGATACTATTCTACTTGTCCCTGCATTGTATTGGGCTGTCAGCTGAGCCACTATCTGGCTCCGGTTTTGCTTCACCATGCGAGACAGTCTCCGACAACCTTTTTCTTTGCTAGCGTGTGGACGTCCAACACCATGCCGTCTACTGCTGGCTTCACCGTCATTCATCCCCTTTGCATAAGTACTAACAACTGTAGATCGCGAACAACCCACGAGTAGGGTAGTTTCGGAAATACTTGTTCCGAGCCTTTGAGCCATTACAATCTGCCCTCTATCAAAGTCGCTTAGATCCGCAGCCATTCCCATCACACACAGAAGTAAGTGAAAGAATGATTCTTCAGACTCTCCAGCAGCAGTTAAATACCACTTCCACCTGATCACGTGCCTTCCACGTCATCCAGGCGAGTTCATTGCAAAATGTAGGGGTGGTCATAATGTTTTGGATCTTGAGTGTATACCTCAGAATATGTAATGATCCACTGAAAAAAAAAATCGAAATTAAAACTTGTATCTATCGTTTAGCTAGTTCAAAAGGGCAGTACTTCAGTTTGACAGTATGATCGTTGTTGTTATCGTCGTATACCTCATGAAAGGAGGGAAGAGGTGCAGCTTCTGTTCTGATGGAGCACCCGTAGGTAGAAGTCTGACTTCTGCTCCGTGATGCTCTTACACTCACAGGAGACCGGGACCTACGGCGTAAAGTGGATTCCGAACCACTCCAAACATCCATGGCACCGCCGGGACTTAAACCCAAACCTATGGCACCGAGGCCCAGAGCGCTAGACGCTCGGCCATTCAGGCCCCGTAAGATTGTTTAATGAGCCTTAATTAACAAAAAATATTTTAAAAATCATAAAATTAAATCATATATAATTTTCTTAATAAACAGAAAGACTATTAAAAGGAAAATAAATTGTCAATCTTCCCAATGTTATTTGATCCTGTAATTCTCATTGAGGTTACAGCTCCAACTCAATTGAACTAAGAACTGGAGAACAGATGGATGAGACTTTTTTCGTATTACGCCGATGTGTCAATGAAACATAAATTGTAATTACTTTTTCCCTTTAGACAGGCATAATCGCACAACGTAACTTAATGAATCCTTCAAAAACTGTTTTGATGATAATATTGTAGTTTATAAACGGACACAGAATCTTTCAATTTATCGAGAGTGGTGAGCCAGCTGAAAACAGTTCCAGTTTCTGATTATTGAGTCGAATTTTTTATACTGCCTCCCTAACTCCCAGCTCCTAACTCTTGGCGGGGACCTGTTGGCCAAGTGGCTGGCGCTCTGGCGCTCGGTACCACAGGTTTCGGGTTCGAGTCCCGGCGGTGACATGGGCGTTTGTAGTGGTTCGGAATCCACAGTAAACTGTAGGTCCCGGTCAGATGTTAAGACATAAGGTTACAGATATTAAGACGACAACTGCAATTCTCCTCCGTTGTTCAGCGTGATGGCCAACTGGCTAGCACTCTGGCCGGTGGTACTGACGGCTTCAGGTTTTAATCCTGGTGGTGCGGCATGGATGTTTGTTAGTGGTTCGGAATCCACATTAAACTGTAGGTCCCGGTCTGTTTAGCCCAGAGTGAGCATAAGATGACCGTAGAGCGACAAACCAAACCAAACCAAACCAAACCTGACTCTTGGCAGTATTTTTATGTCCAATGATCTTAAATAAGGAATTTAGAAAAAATGTATCCAATGCATTCCAGCATCTCCATTTGTTACTTTTATTGAACTCATAAATTTATAAACACAGTTTCTGCTCTAACAAAGCATTTATTTGCAACTTAAAGGTGTCGTATAGAGCGCAATGATATCTTTCAAGTTTGTGCAAATGCAACACCTTTTAACTTTGCTTAAAAATAATGTGTACTATGTAAACATCTCGAAATGAGCAGCTACCAAATTATTGTAGAACAGCTGAAGGCAATGAAAAGGAAATGGTACATTTTAATCCCAAAGTTGAAATCTCTGATCAAAGGACCCATTTACAGCTTGCTTCCTCTGCGATAAATTTTTGCACCCTTGGGATAGTTGGACTTGGACTTACAGCTTAAAGTGGATTCTGAACCACTACCAAACATCCATGCCACCACCAGGATTCGAATCTGAAGCCTACGATGCCAAAGGCGAAAGCTCTAGACACTTGGTCACTTGGTCTAGACTTAGGTAAATCCCCTCCTTCCCTCCCTAAATGTCTATTCAGAAATCTTGATGAACCATTATGGTTTCCACGAAAATAAACATTTGTGATAGAGTAACTACTTTGAATTATTTATCATCTTCTGGCCATCGCCAAACTCATTCCAAATTCAGTTCAGTTCAGTTTTAAAATGGTAGATATCTAATTCGATTAACAGAGAGATTGTCACCTTGAAAAAAGCTTTAAAGTTTAAATAATTCATAAATAATGAATAACTCTGATTTCTTTGAAATATCTGAGGACATCACCAAAATATATATTTCTTTTATGCCAACTCTTGCAGTTCCATTCAAAATTTTCCCAGCAGAACATATTTATTAGCTTTCAGTATTATAGCTGAAATCATGTTGCAATTCAATTGTTCAATAATGCAGATAATAGAAAGAATTTTATTTTCTAAAATACAAATGAAGAAATTTTATTCGAATATTTTAAAATGTTTTATAACATAACTAATTTCATTTAAGTGGAATGTTTTTAATACAAAATTGGTTATAGTCACATGTTACTTATCTTTTATAGTTTCTTAACAAACATGGAACAAGGCATTAAGGACATTTGAAATGGATTAAATATACCTTGTTGCGGTCTAAAATATTTTTGTTTTCATGACTATTAAAGTTCATTTAGAATCCTATTATCCTATTATTAAATTTCCAGAAAAAAATAATTCATTTGTTTCGTTAATGGAGCTAGTGGTTTACAAGATATTTATTTCATTATCTTTTCCTTTTAAAACACAATTTTTAAAACTAGAATTCATTTTTTGCCATACATACCATTTTTTTTTTAACATTTCCCTGACATGTAGCATTTATTTGCTGTTAAATGCTACATGCCATTGAATGATTCGAGTTTTTTTTTTTCATGTTTTTCCATTTGAGATTTGTATTTAAAAAAAAAAGAATGATGCTTTTAAGTGCATTTAATTTACAAATAACTCTCGAAAAACAACTTCATTACCCTGTCATTTATCCATTTAACGACCTACTCTTTACATTTATTTATTTATTTTTAATTATCTCTTTCCTTTTAGTGATATGGAAAAGTGCACCCTCAAAACAATATTTTTCTTTAATCGACTCAAGTTTGAAAAACAAACAAAAATTATCGGCGTCTTCTGAAAGATATAAATTATTTTTAGGGCTCACACACAAAAAAAAAAAGTTCTTCTGCTAAAGTGCAGGAAAGAAAAAGAAGCAAACCAAATTTTACTTTTTCGAATAGAACAACACATTCCTTTTTTGCTACTTTTAGGTTCTATATAGGAAGTTAAGTGGATTTTCCGGTGATAAATTTTTGAAAACTAAACTGAGTTTTGGTCTTCGACAAGTATAAAAAAAAGAACACATTATCAATGATATCAGAACAAAAAAAAAATGCCACTCTCTTCTTACGCGAAAAGAAGAAGAAAAAAATGCACATAATAAAAAAGGACGAAGGATAAAACTTCTTTCTAAGTGATAAAAATTTAACTCATAAAGATATGGGAATTATGAAACTCTTGTTGCATCGTTCTTGCTGGTGCTCTATTAACTGGAGAATCGTGTAATCTTCTTTCGATAGCACAAATTTTTGGTAAAACAAAGGAAAACTTTTAGAAATCTGTTCCTTTGTGGAATAAAATGTACTTTTGGCGGGAAATAATGGCGCCATTTTTTCTACTCTTTGATACGATGTTATCGGATAGCATTTTGAAGAATTTCGAAGCTTTCTGCAAAAGTGAAACATGAATGCTTTCCGTAAGTTAAGCCATTGCTGAGATCTTAATTAACTGCACCGAAGCGATTTTTAGCTGGAATAATAAATCAAATATTTTTCCGCGATGTGAACATTCATAAAAGAAAAGTCGAATAAATTATTAACTTAGACTTTTAATGATTGTTACATTTGATTCCTATAAAAATGAATCACTGTATCGCATAAGGTATTGGATCTTATTTTATTAAATTGGAGAAATTTAATTAAATCTCCTTTACGCTTAAAAAGTAATTCGCACAATCCATGCATTGTTCATCACCTTTTGAGTTTCCGGACTGAAGAGATTCACATTCTTCCAATATTTTAATATGTGTAAGTGATTTTTTTAAATTTTTATAAAGTAAAAAAGCAATAATACATAATTGGATACATTTCTATGCAAGTAATGAATATTAAATTGCGGTTTGAAATCATATTTGAATATATATATATATATATATATATATATATATATATATATATATTATATATATATTCAAATTTCAATCGTTTATAAAATACTTTTTATTCGTCCACTCAAGTTCAAGTAAATTTTTTGAAGTTGCAGCGGATGACACTTGTTAATAGAGTTTTTTTTCAAATATAAATTCATTCATTTTAGTTTTATTTTAGATTTAAGTTGCATGTATCTACCAACAGAGGGCGCCAGATAAACTTAAAAAAATGAATAAAAATTATTTATAAAGGACTTTCTGCAATAGAGTGAATAAAAAGCAGGAATTGACTTTAATTTTTTTTTTTAATGTTACTTGTTGTAATGCAGCTGGTAAACACTTAGACAGGTGTCTTTGATGCCTTAAGGCAAGAGCTGCACCGACGTTACTCACTTTGCATTACCCAGGGGGCACGTGTAACTTGAAGATAAGCCAAGGACGCGGAGTAACAATGCCCCCGCAACACTCTACGATCCTATTAGACCGTGACCTACGGCTTAAAAAGTGGATTCCGACCCACTGCAAATAACCATGGCAACACCGGGACCCGTACCCGAAACCTGTGATACCTAGCGCCAGAGTGCCATCCACTCGACCATTCAGGTCCCTGGATTCAACCTAAACAGCAATTAAATACGAAATGCATCCTTACGTTTGTTGGCCAAAGGAAATTCCTTCATGTTTCTTGTCAAAGGTACTTATTCGAAAGAGATTCTCCCTAAATAGATTTCCTATCATAAACTTTCGTACGTAATTGAAGTGAAAGTGAATTATCTGGATGATATCATTCAGCCATATTCCCACCTTCATATTCCTGGCTTGTTAGGTTTCGGTATAGGCGTCTAGGAGGACGGAAAAGAGAAATTTGCTCACTTGTGCACACTTTTAGGCTAAACAGATCAGTACCTACAGTTTAACGTGGATTCGAACCACTCACAAACATCCATGCCACCACCGGGATTCGAATCTGAAGCCTTCTCTACCAACGGCCAGAGCGCTAGCCACTTGGCCACCAGGGCGTTTGGGGGAAAGACACAGAAAAAGTGACTGCAACGAACCAAAGGTTTTGAACCTGAGTACCCCTGCGGGCCAGCGGGGCACATCTTTACCACTTAGTTCTGAGAATCAAGACTACAGCACTCAAATACGAATTGAATCCTTACATTTGTTAGTTTAAGAAAATGTCGTCGGCCCTAAATGGTTGAGTGGCTAGCGCTCTTCGGGTTAGAGTCCCGGCGGTGCCATGGATGTTTGTAGTGGTTCGGAATCCACTTTAAGCCGTAGGTCCCGGTCTCCTATGTCTGTAAGAGCGTCACGGAGCTAAAGTCAGACTTCCATCTACGGGTGCACCATCACAACAGAAGCTGCTTCCTTCCCCTTCAACCATGAGTCCGTACGGGTTCGTGGGCTTGGTCAAGATTAGATATATACCAAGTGGGATATGTAACAACAAAAACACTTGTTAGTCAAAGGAAATGCCGCCATGTTTCTTGTCAAAGATCTTTATTCGAAAGATCTTCTGCCCTAAATAGGCTTTCCTAAACATAAACTTCCTTGGATCCGTAATTGAAGAGAAAGTGTCTTATCTGGCTGATATCATTTCAGCATGCAGGTGCTCTTTGGTCATTCGAGCTAATGAAGGTCTTCTGGAATACAGCCCTCCGAACAGCACTGCGTGGGAGGGGGCTTTGTTTGTCTAGCCGGCCTACGGGGAGTCATTAAGGGAGGTCGAAGTCATTAGGGGGCGTAATTAAGCACTTGTCAAGCACTTCGTCGTGTTTGGGGAGATGATAGGAAAATTTGCTGCCTCGCGTATTTGATTATTGAAAATTTATAATCATTATAGCTGAAGAGTGTTTTCAAAACCTTCCTGATTATGGGGTAACTATTTTAGAAACAAGTAATATAAAAAAATTTTTTTTAAAGACAATTCCTACTTTTCTTTCCACTCTATTGCAGAAAGTCCTTTATAAATAATTTTCATTCATTTTTTTAAAGTTTAATTGGTGCCATCTATTATTAGACACATGCAACTTAAATCTAAAAAATACTGAAATTAATGAATTAAATTTAATGAATTAATTAATATTTGAAAAAACTGTATTAACATCCAGTGTCATCCACTACAAGTTAAAAAAAAATGCCTTTGAATTGGAGTGGATGAATAACAAGTGTTTTCTGAACGATTGAAAATTTGAACAAGATATATATAGGTAGAGTGTGAGCTAATAGAAGGAATTGAAAAATATGAATTCACACATAATGTTAAGCGTTAGTTTATGCGTGTGTAGGTATGCAGTGTATTGTGTTATTATTTTTGTATAATTTTAAAATTGTACATCCCAAGAGGTCTAAATGATTTTTTCTGAATACTTTTCTATTTCTACCTTTAATTTACTTTACTCCACGCATCGTAATTAGGATTATATAGGTTACATAGGTTATATAAGTTACCGATTAAAATGGGAAGGTGGTAAAAATAACATAACAAATTTTAATTCGAAAAAAAAGATTGCAGACTTAGAGATTTACATTGAATCTTGAGATAGGAAAAACACAGAGTGATTTAGTGGTCAATGGGTCAAACTTTGAGGAATGGTGCAGCTTACTAAAACATGCATTTTTGCATAGGTATGTAGGGTCTGAAGTGATACGTAAAGGTACCCAAAAAAAAGACACGAAAGGAAAAACATTGTTTATTCTATGTTTTAGTAAGCTATACCATCGTTCCAAGTGTGTCCCATGATCGTCAACTCGCCCTGTATAGGATACAATACTATGCAGCTACCACAAATGAAAGTGAAACAAAAGCATACAGAAAAGTATCAGTAATGGTTTTAAATAGTGTAATAAACGAAATGTATCCCTACATTTGTTAGCCAAAGGAAATGCCTTCATTTTTTTCTTGTCAAAGGTCTTTATTCGAAGAGCTTCTGACCTAAATAGGTTTTCGCTGGATTTCAATACATAAACTTCCTCGGACCGTAATTGGGGAGAAAGTGGCTTATCCGGATGATATTGAGCATGCAGGTGCTCTTTGGTCATTCGAGCTAACGAAGGTTTTCTGGAACAGAGCACTGCGTGGGAGGGAGGGGGGGCTTTTGTTTGTCTACCCGGCCTACGGCGAGTCATTAGGGCAGGGCGAAGTCATTAGGGGGCGTAATGAAGCACTTGTCATGCACTTCGTCGTGTTGGGGGAAGATGATAGGAAAATTTGCTGCGCGTACTCGATTATTGAAAATTTATAATCATTATTGCTTAAGAGTGTTTTCAAAAAAGCTTCCTGATTATGGGGTTACTATTTTAAAATAAATTATTGTTTAAAAACAATAAAAAACACGCTTTTAGAGTTAATCGAACTAAAAGTAAAAAATAATCGTTAACATAAGAATAAAATGACTGTTCTAAAAGTGGGGGTGCTTTGTAAGACATTTTTAAACTAACTCTGCATTTCGGAATGAAACTAGTGAAAAATTAAAACGATTGATATCGAGCACCCCACGCTTTTGTTCATAAATCAATCCAACTAATTTATTTTATACCATGATGCCCGTTACACAAAAAAACAAGCAATTTATATCCTTCCCAAATGGGTCTCCATTAACATCCCTTGATCTAACATGAAGCTCTTACCATGTCAATAAACCGGAGGAAACTTTCCTTCTACGAATGCACACAAATCGCCGAACACTTGCCAGGGATCGTGCATGGCCAAGTTTCCGAATTCCGCAGAGAAATATCCTCGGCTCAACGAATCGCATTATTTAGCCATCAAGGTAGGCCCCTCAGAAGATGACCCAGTTTTGGAATATTTGCATTCCATTTTCGAATATCGAAGTGTACTTTATAATCTTTTGGTCATCATCATCTCTAATGACTGCTGGAGCTGGAAGTCAAGTCAGGCCACTTTCTTTTTCAAAATGGCAAAATGGCTCATTTAGTTCCAAAGCTCAAGTAACAAGTAGAGCTTGAAGGAAATAAAATGGAATTCGTTCTTTTTCTTTTTATTCTTTAATTTACCGTTCTTCTTGTGTTGGTGGATCGAAACTTTTCCGGTTTCCTGAAGATTATCTATCATTCGTTTTCTGGAAAGGTGAAATTCATTAATCAAAAGATTCTTTTTACCAAAGCAAATCATGAAAAAAAGAAAGAATCTTTTCCAGAAAGTGGAATGAGATATATAGTTTATGGTTAAAAATATTAAAAACAAAATAAAAAATTGAATAAGTTCTTCACTAAACCTTGGGGAATTTAAATACGGAGATGCAATTCTATTTTTACTATTTTTCTTCTTTTTTAACTTTTCTTTTCTTTTTTTTTTTTTTTTTGAATTTTATCGCTTCGTCATATTTCAAATATTTATTTTAAGGCTTAAAAAGTTTAAATAGATTTGTTTTTGGAACAAAATCCTCTTTTTCCAACTCTCCCGTGATCTTTGGTTTGATTAGTTGTAGTATGGAATGTAACGTTAATTAATTTTAATTAAATGATCGTTAAATGATATTTTTTTATCGATCTCTCCTTCAGAACACCAAAATTTCATAAGAGTATCTAATTAAAAATTTAATCATCGCAATAAAGCTTTCTGAAAGCTGTGCTCTTAAGTTTATATTAATTTCGTCTATTGATAATGGGATATACATAAAATACATATTAAGATACATTAAAAAAAAATAAAATGCTTAGGTAATTGTTAGACGTTTAATTATCGCTTTTTGTGTTAATCTCTTTTTAAAACATAAATCTACCATTCATTACATACTTACTGTATTAAAAGGAGTTATATTTAATTAATTGTAAAATTATTACTGGGGTCCAGCATTCACTTGTATTCTGAATCTATACTTTTCAAAATCATTGTATAAATTTTTAATTAAACTTTTTAAATTAAAAATTACAAAGGCAATCATGTTTACTGGCTATCTAATTACCCCAAACTCTAAGACAGCTTGTTGTTTGATACTTCTGAAAAATGGGCAGCTATGCATGATGCTTGTCTGAATTCTTACAGAGCATGTGCTGTTATTTTCTGTGAAAATTGACATGAAGGTAAACTGGGTCGGTTAATAAGGTCGGTAGTAGGTCTGGTAACTCTAAAATGTGAGACAGAATTCCACTAAACTCACATTATTTTATAGACAGTATATGCTACATATGTTTTATATGCCACACAACTTCTCTCTAGAAAAAGCGCTTAATGAATCCTTCAAAAACTGTTTTTATGATATGATTTTTGGGTACTTATGTATTAACGCTACCTTGGCTACAGTTGCGCCAATAAAGAGCAATCTTGTTGTTCGCACGCGCACGCAGTTATCTTTTGAACGCCAACCGCAGCTACAGATTTGGCGGTTTTTAAAATTCTGCTTCCCTCAAACCAGTTGTCTTTTCCAATTCCCACATGATAAGCACACTGACTGAAATTGCCTTTCCAAAACTTACGTTTACCAAAAGAAAGTTTCATGTCATGGGAATTGGGACATTTTCGTTTTTTTGGTAAAATATTTCGCTCCTGAAAAAATAAAATTGCATCTTGTTCTGTTTCTAGCAAATCCCAAATACGCATTTTCGTAGTACTAAAAAATGGCGTCAAAAATCAGCAAATCTGTAGCTGTTAGATTGGCGCCACTTAAAAACCGCCAAATCTGTAGCTGTTAGATTGACGACACTTAAAAACCGCCAAATCTGTAGCCAAGGTAGCGTTAATACGTAAGTACCGATTTTAGTTTATAAACTGACACAGAATCTTTCAATTTATCGAGATTGGGGAGTCAGCTGAAAAAAGTTCCATTTTCTGATTCTTGAGTCGAATTTTTTATACTGCCACCTATCTCCCAGATCCTGACTCTTTGGCGGGGGCCTGTTGGCCGAGTGGCTAACACAAGCTTCGGGTTCGAGTCCCGGCGGTGCCATGGGCGTTTGTAGTGGTTCGGAATTCCCTTTAAACTGTAGGTCTCGGTCTATTTAGCCCACAGTGTGCATAAGATGACAGCAGAGCGACAAACCAGACTCTTAGTAGTATTTCTTATGTCCAATGATCTTAAATAAGGAATTTAGAAAAATGTATCCAATGCATTCCAGCATCTCCATTTGTTACTTTTATTGAACTCATGAATTTATAAACACAGTTTCTCCTATAACAAAGTATTTATTTGCAACTTAAAGATGTCGTATGGAGCGCAATGATATCTTTCAAGTTTGCGCAAATGCAACACCTTTTAAATTTGCTTAAAAATAATGTGTACTATGTAAACATCTCGAAATGAGCAGGTACCAAATTATTGTAGAATGGATGGAGGCAATCAAATGGAAATTGT
Source organism: Caerostris extrusa (assembly GCA_021605095.1). Classification (NCBI taxonomy): domain Eukaryota; kingdom Metazoa; phylum Arthropoda; class Arachnida; order Araneae; family Araneidae; genus Caerostris; species Caerostris extrusa. Next base: position 247,243 of record BPLR01013948.1, read on the forward strand.
ACATTTTAATCTCAAAGTTGAAATCACTGATCAAAGGACCCATTTACAGCTTGCTTCCTCTACGATAAATTTTTGCACACTTGGGATAATTGGACTTGGATTTACAGCTTAAAGTGGATTCTGAACCACTACCAAACATCCATGCCACCACCAGGATTCGAATCTGAAGCCTACGATGCCAAAGGCGAAAGCTCTAGACACTTGGTCACTTGGTCTAGACTTAGGTAAATCCCTTCCGTCCCTCCCGAAATGTATATTCAGAAATCTTGATGAACCATTATGGTTTCCACGAAAATTAACATTTGTGATAGAGTAACTACTTTGAATTATTTATCATCCTCTGGCAATCGCCAAACTCACCCCAAATTCAGTTCAGTTCAGCTTTAAAATGGTTCACATCTCATTCCATTAACAGCGATCTTGACACCTTGACAAAAACCTCTAAAGTTTAAATAATTCATAAATAATGAATAACTCTGATTTCTTTGAAATATTTGAGGACATCACCAAAATCTATATTTCTTTTTATGCCACCTTTTGCAGTTCCAGAGACTTTCATTCAGAATTGTCCCTGCAGAACATATTTATTAGCTTTTAGTATTATAGCTGAAATCATCTTGCAATTCAATTGTTCAATAATACAACTAATAGAAGGCATTTTTTTTTTCAAAAGTAAGCCAAGCAATTTTTTTTCAAATAGATTAACAGTGTTTTATAACATACCTAATTTTATGTAAATGGAATATTTTTAATATAAAATTGGTTATAGTCACATATTACTTATCTTTTATAGTTTTTTAACAGACATGGAACAAGGCATTAAGGGCATTTGAAAAGGATTAAATATATCTTGTTGTGGTCTAAAACATTTTTGTTTTTTTTATGTTCCATTAAAGTTTATTTATTAAATCTTATTATGCTATTATTAAAATTCAAGAAAAAAAAAAATTCATTTTTTTCGGTAATGAAGCTTGTGGTTACAAGATATTTATTTCATTATCTTTTCCTTTTAAAATACAGTTTTTAAAACTAGACTACATTTTTTTACCATAAATTCCATTTTTTTTTTTTTACCATTTCACTGACATTGAGCATTTATTTGTTGTTAAATGCTACATGCCATTAAAATGATTCAAGTTTTTTTTTCATGTTTTTCGATTTGAGCTCTGTATTTAAAAAAAAAAAAGCAGGATGTTTTTAAGTGCATTTAATTTACAAATCGAAAAACAACTTCATTACCCTGTTATTTATGCATTAAACGAGCTACTCGTATTTTTATTTTCTCTTTTTTCTTTTAGTGATATGGAAAAGTGCACCCTAAAAAAATTATTTTTCTTTAATCGACTCAGGTTTGAAAAACAAACAAAAATTATCGGCGTCTTCTGAAAGATATGAATTATTTTTGGGGCACACACAAACACACAAAAAGTTATTCTCCTAAAGTGCACAAAGAAAAAAAAAAAAGAAAGAAACAAAAAACAATTACTTTTTGGAATAGCACAACACATTCCCCGTGCTACTTTTAGATTCTATATGCGAAGTTAAGTGGATTTTCCGGTGATAAAGTATTGAAAACTACATTGAGTTTTGGTCTCCGACAAATATATAAAAAAATTTAAAAAAGAACACATTATCAACGATATCAGAACAAAGAAAAAAATTGGCTCTACCTTCTTACGTGAAAAGAAGAAGAAGAAGAAGAATAAAATTCACATAATAACAACGAAGAACGAAGGATGAAACTTCTTTCTAAGTGATAAAAATTTAACTCATAAAGATATGGGAATTATGAAACTCTTGCTGCACCGATCTTGCTGGTGGTCTATTAACCGGCGAATCAAGTAATCTTCTTTCGATAGCACAACTCTTTGGCAAAACAAAGGAAAAACTTTTACAAAGCTGTTCCTTTGTGGAATAAAATGTACTTCTGGCGGGAAATAATGGCGCCATTTTTCTACTCTTTGATGCGATGTTATCGGATTGCATTTCGAAGAATTTCGAAGCTTTCTGCAAAAAGTGAAACATGAATGCTTTCCGTAAGTTAAGCCACTGCTAAGAACTTAATGAACTGCAGCGAAGAGATTCTTAGCTGGAAGAATAAATCAAATATTTTTCTGCGGATGCGAACTTTAGTAAAAGAAAAGTCGAATAAATTATTAACTAAGACTTTTTAATGATTGTTACATTTGATTTCTAGAAAAATGAATCACTGTATCGCATAACGCACTTGGATCTTATTTCATGTAACTTGAGAAGTTTAATTAAATTTCCTTTACGATTAAAAACATAATTCTCACAATCCATGCATTGTTTATCACCTTTTGTGTTTCCGTTTTGAAGAGATTCACATTCTTCCAATATTTTAATATGCTTAAATGATTTTTTTTAAATTCTTATAATGTATAAAAGCAATGTTATATAATTGGATACATTTTATGCAAGTCATGTATATTAAAATACAGTTTGAAATTTTTCGACTTGTTTAAATAAATAAATGGTGATTAATATCTTATATCATTATTAGCTTATAGTTATCACAGATTTATAGTAATTGTTATAGAGAAAATGAGATATAATTATTATTAATATTAATAATATAAAATTTGTAATTGAAAATTATATTGTATTGTTATTTATCGGAATATTATATCATTATTTCTTGGAATTATTTCGGATTGAAGTAGGCGGAATACGGATGAAAATAAGTATTTTTGAAATGCTTCATTCGTAATGCATTTTTGAATCCAAAAAAGATTAAAAAGCAAAATAGCTATTCGCTTACAAAGGATTAACTGAAATTGAATTGGTTTTTACCTGTAAGATTCAATAAATATATCAATGCTGTGGAACGCTATAACATTTAACTGATCTTTTCAGATGACATACATTCACGTGACAACTGTAGTTCTCCATGTTCATTAGAGGGCACACAGGCAGGCATAGGGTTAGAGGGCAGGAAGAGTGATAATTAACTTCACTTATGTGTCATTTCTATTGCAAAAGCATTATTTAAATGAACTTTAATTTTATTAGCATTAATTATTATTATTATTATTAATTATTAGCCCTATATTATTATTATTTATTTTATAAATATGCTAATACATTTAACTTCGATTTGTCACCACTGAGCCACAAGTTTGTAGAAATAAAATTTTCCGTTCCCTTCAGATGGGAAGAACACACATGTGGGCGTGCATTTGTTAACAAGGGTTTGGGGTGTTTACGTTGCGTCACCTTCATTCGGAAAATGTGATGCAAAATGCTCGTAATTGCGAAGTGTGGCGTGCAGAGATTCCATTGCCATTGTTTCTAACAGGACGCAAAAAAGATATACTTCTGTAGATTCCATTGCTTTCTTGATGTGGTGACATAGGTTTACAAACAAAGGTTATATATAATACCTTACAACATTATGGATGAATAGTTTCATGAACACTGTCATGAGAACCCATCAAGTTTTATTTTTAGAAAAATTACTCTAAATTCCTGCGACATGCCGTACATTTTATATTGCGTACTCATTTAACAATAAATTATACAAGTATCACGGTAAAAGTTAAATTAAAATAAATATACAATTTCAAATAATTTATCAAAATTTTGAAGTATTATGATAATTAATAAAAAATTTATATCGTTTTATTACTGAAAATTTTAAATGAATTCATTAAATTAAAATCTTACCATGTAAATTCTCTGTAAAAATCTGTATTTTTTTACCTCAAATTCAAACCATCATTTTTTTCTTCAATCACAATAATAAAACAAACAAATATATAGACCAAAAAAATATATGGACAAAAACGACCTGGTAAATTGTAATAAAACCAGGAGGCCACAAAGTCCTTCACAGTACATTCAGTAAAGCAGACCCACAAACATATACCAGGCCTATATATATTGATAAACATACAGATAAATATATGATTTACATATGATTCAACGGTTAAATATAATAAAACTTCCCAAAAGGCATCATCTCTTCAGATAATGAAGTCAAAACCGTCCGAAACACGACATGCCATCTCTATTCACCGGACTGATCTGTGATTAATTTAAAAAGAAAGCCCATCTCATAAATGAAACAAACCGTTACATGGCAAACGGAGGCACTTGTCAATCCGTTCTGGTCAGAGGACCATTTCGGACATCTTGCTTTGATATGTGGCTGAATAAGGGGGTGTTCCGAAGACAGGGGTGGGTGGAGGGGACATTTTCCTGGGTGTGGTGGGAAGGTTCCTCACATGGAAATCTAATTAATTTCCAGTGTTGTACCCACCACCAACACTCTACCTTCCTTGCATGCGACCATTATAGCTGGTTCAATTTAAGTCGGAATAGCTGAAGCCTGACCTCCAGCACATTGCAGTAGAGTGTATATAAAGAATTCCACTTAATAGCACTTAAAAACACTTAATACCACATTCCACACTCAATTAAAGCCAGAATATACAAGAGTATATATTCTGGCTTTTGACAGATGGTCGCATTAATGTGACTGGACTGTGTCTATGGATGCAAGTTAATACAATGCAAGTAAGATAACGACAATTGCATAATAATAAATTACTAGAATGCAAATAAAAAATGACAATTGCAATGTAAATTAATGCAATGTAAATAAGATAATGACAATTGCATAATGGTAAATTAATGCAATGAAAGATAATGACAATTGCATAATGGTAAATTAATGCAATGCAAATAAGATAGTGACAATTGTATAATGGTAAATTAATGCAATGAAATTATTAATTTATCAATATGCTCATCTCATAAATGAAACACGCCGTTACATGGCAAATGTCAATCCGTACCGGTCAGGGGACCCTATACATTCCCGACATCTTGCTTTGACATGTGACTGAATGAGGGGTGTTCCGAAGAAAGGGTGGGTGTAGGGGGTATGTCTTCCCTCATTCCTGGGTGTGGTGGGAAGGTTCCTCACACGGAAATCTAATTAATTCCAAGTGTTGTACCCACCGACCCACCACCCTTCCTTGCATGCGATCATTACAGCTGGTTCAATTTAAGTCGGAGTCTTAAAGCCTGACCTTCGGAGCGCCATTCACATTCTTGGTCGCGGTGCTAATGGGCGGGAAGTTGCGCCAGGGTGGTCGAGTGCGGGGCATAATTCACATTGCGAGACGTTTGGAATGACTCGCAGCTGCTGTGATAACGAAGCTGCGGTGGTGGTGTGGAAACTATGGAGGCAATCGTCTCGGCCATTGCGCAGAGTGGGGTGCAGCGAGAAACTAATGGTGCTTTGAGTTTCGGCGTTCTTTGTATCTATTATAGTCAGTCTTTTGACACTTAAAATATGCATAAAGCATGCAACGTGACAAAAGTGAGGGAATAGTGGCCTTATGGCAGTCTTATAGTGCTGCTGCTTTTCGGCGGCCTGGTAGCCAAGTGGCTAGCGCTCTGGCTTCAGGTTCGAATCCCTGGCGGTAGCATTAATGTTTGTGAGGGGTTCGGAATCCACTTTAAACTGCAGGTCCCGGTCTGTTTAGCCTAAACTGTGCATAAGATGACCGTACAGCGACAAACCAATCTAGAGCTGTCGTTAGTTAAGGGTTTGATTTCGTTAATAGAATGCATTGCACACACTATTTTGAAAAGTGAATAGATTCGATGCATATTGTGATAAGGAATAGAAAATTGGATCTCAGGGGCTTGGTTTTGGTTTGTCGCTCTACGATCATCTTGATCACATGAGGGTTGAACAGAATGGGACCAACAGTTTAAATTGATTCGAATCATTCACAAACATCGCTGCCACCGCCAGGATTCGAACCTGAAGCCCGTGATACCAATGGCCAGAGTGCTAGTCACTTGGCCCCAGGCCGCATTCCGTGTCAGTTTCGATATTCTTTGTATCTACTATGGCCAGTCTTAAGGCATGCATAAAACGTAGAATGTGACAAAAGTGAGTGAAAAACATGTTACAAATTAGATACCGATACAGATTAATACAATGAAAGATTAGATGCTGGTACATATTGTTACGCATTTAACGGTTTTAATTCTGAGCAGGTTAAAAGATTTTTTTATCTCCAAAATCAAGGCAAGGATATTAAAATTAAAACACAGAACTTAACAAAAGTAAAGCAAAATATTTTTTTTCCTACATCAAACTGTAGCGATATCTGCGTAAAGAACTCCAGCAGCCCAATAACATTTAGCCATGGTAAAGTTGTCAGAGTTAAAAGTCATAAAATCAAGTGCAGTGCGTGCTGTCAAATGTCAAAAGTCCATGGCTTCACCTGGCGACAGGCAGTACATTTTATGATGCTTAATCACTTAATAAATCATACAAGAATCGTGATAAAAATTAAATTAATATCAATATACAAGTTTAAATAATTTATCAAATTTTTTTGAATATTATGATAATTTATAACAAACTTATATCTTTTAACTGAATTCATTAAATTAAATTCTTACCACTGAAATTTACTGTAAAAATTTATGTTTAAACCTGTATTTTTTTAACCTCAATTTCAGACCATCAGTTCATTTTTTTTTTTTTTTTTGATACTATATAAAGCCTGGACATGGTACATTGTAATAAAACCAGACGCCACAAAGTCACACACAGTACAAGGCAGTATAGCAGACCCACAAACATCTCCCATGACTACATATATTAATAAACATACAAATAACAATACGTGATTTACATATGATTACACACATGATTTACACATACACATATGATTTACATATGAAGTTTTGTTACTTTCATGATAAAATAACAAAACTTCATCAAAGGCGTCCTCTCTTTGAGATAATGGAGGCAACACCTTCCGAAACACGACATGCCATCTCTATTCTCCGGACTCATCTATGATTAATTTAAAGAAAGCCCATCTCATAAATGAAACACACCGTTACATGGCAAATGTCAATCCGTACTGGTCAGGGGACCCTATACATTCCCGACATTTTGCTTTGACATGTGACTGAATAAGGGGTTGTTCCGAAGACAGGGTGGGTGTAGGGGATTTCGGTCCCTCTTTCTTGGGTGTGGTGGGAAGGTTCTTTAAGTGAAAATCTAATTAATTTCAAAAGTTGTACCCCTCCACCACCCTACCGTCCTTGCATGCTACCATTACAGCTGGTTCAATTTAAGTCGGGAGTAGTTAAAGCCTGACCTCCGAGCGCCATTTGAATTCTTGTCGGAGGTGCTAATGGGCGGGAAGTCGCGCCAGGGTGGTTGAGTGCGGGGCATATTTCACAATGCGAGACGTTTTGAATTACTCGCAGGGCGGTGATAACGAAGTTGCTGCTGTGGTGTGGGAAACTGTGGAGGCAATCGTCTCGGCCATTGCGCAGAGCGAGAAGCTAATGGTGCTTTGAGTTTCGGTGTTCTTTGTATCTATTATGGATAAAAGTGAGTGAAAAATAAGTTGCAATTTGATATCGATACAGATTAATACGATGTAAAAATTAGATGATGGTACAGATTATTACACAATTTAACATTTAACATTATTACAAATTTAACATTGTAATTTTGAAATTTTACAAATTTAATGAATTTTATTAATAAATTTAACTATTTTTTAAATTTACAAATTTTGCAAATTTAACAGTTTTATTTTTTGTACGTGAAAAAATACGTTGCATTTAGATGCCGATATAAATTAATACAATAAATTAATATAACAATAAATTAATATAACAAAAGTAAAGAAAAAGAGGTCGCCATAACAATTATATGCAGATTAATACAAGTTAGATGCTGATGGAAATTAATACAATGTAAATAAGGTAATGACATAATGATAAATGATAATGACATACTGATAAATTAATACAATGCAAATAAGACAATGACCTTTTTATAATGGTAAATTAATACATCCAAATAAGATAATGACAATTGCAACGCGAGAAGCTAATGGTACTTGAGTTTTCGGTGTTCTTTCTATCTATTATGCCCAGTGTTTTGGGTATTAAGACATGCATAAAGCATACAACGTGACAAAAGTAAGCGAATAGTGGCCTTATAGTGTTGCTGCTTATCTAGAGCTGTCGTTAGTTAAGGGTTTGATTTCGTTAATAGAATACATTGCCCTCACTACTTTGAAAAGTGAATAGATTCGATGTCGATTGTGACAAGGATCAGAAAATTAGATTTCAGGTTCTTGGTTTTGGTTTGTCACTCTATGGTCTTCTTGAGTTGCCACAGGGTCAAACAGACCGGGACCAACAGTTTACATTGGATTCCGAACCATTCACAAACATCGCTGCTACCGCCAGGATTCGAACCTGAAGCCCGTCATAGTCAGTCACTTTGACACTTTGTTTCGATGTTCTTTGTATCTATTGCGGCCAGTCTTTTGAGTATTAAAACATGCATAAAGCATAGAACGTGACAAAAGTGAGTGAAAAACACGTTGCAATTAGATCTCAATACAGATAGATTAATACAATAAAAGATTAGATGCTGGTACAGATTATTACGAATTACTGTTTTGATTTTGAGCAGGTTAAAAGTTTTTTTTATCTCCAAAATTAAGGTAAGTCTATTAAGATTAAAACTCGGAACATAACAAAAGTAAAGAAAAAGAGGAAGGTATTACTTTAATTAAGTTAGATGCTGATGGAAATTAATAAAATAGAAATTATATACTGATACAAGTTAATACAATGCAAATAAGATAATGACAATTGCATAATAATAAATTAATACAATGAAAGTATTAATTTATCAATATGCCAAGCTCATAAATGAAACACGCCGTTACATGGAAAATGTCAATCCGTCCTGGTCAGAGGACCCTATCCATTGCGGACATCTTGCTTTGACATGTGACTGAATGAGGGGGTGTTCCGAAAAAGGGTGGGTGAGGGGACATTTTCTTGGGTGTGGTGGGAAGGTTGCTCACACTCAAATCTAATTAATTTCAAGTGTTGTACCCACCGCCCACCATAGCTTCCTTGCATGCAACTATTATAGCTGGTTCAATTTAAGTCGGAAGTAGTTGAAGCCTGACCTCTTGAGCGCCATTTAAATTCTTGGCGAAGGTGCTAATGGCCGGGAAGTCGCGCCAGGGTGGTTGTGTGCGGGGCATATTTCACATTGCGAGACGTTTCGAATGACTCGCAGCTGCGGTGATAACGAAGCCGCGGTGTGGCGGGAAGCTAATGGTGCTTTGAATTTCGGTGTTCTTTGTGTCTATTATGGCTAGTCTTTTGGCACTAAAAACATGCACAAAGCATACAACATGACAAAAAAGAGTTAAAAACGTGTTATAATGAGATATATATTAATACGTTGAAAAATTAGATGCTAGTACAGATTATTACATATTGAGCAGGATAAAGGATTTTTATCTCCAAAATCAAGGCAAGACTATTAAAATTAAAACACGGAACACACAAAAGTAAAGAAAAGAGGAAGACATTGTAATTATATGCAGATTAATACAATGTAATTAAGGTAATGACGATTGATGATATAATGATAAGTGATATTGACATACTGATAAATTAATACAATGCAAATAAGACAAGGGCCATTTTATAATGGTAAATTAATACAATGCAAATAAGATAATGACAATTGCATCATGATAAAGAAAAAAATGCGAACAGGATGAGGACATTTGCAATGTAAATTAATACAATGCAAATAAGATAATGGCAATTACATAATAATAATTTAATACAATGCAAATATGGTAATGACATTTGCAATGTAAATTAATACAATGTAAATAAGATAATGACAATTACAATGTAAATTAATACAATGCAAATTAGATAATGACATTTGCAATGTAAATTAAACAATGCAAATAAGATAATGACATTTGCAATGTAAAATAATACAATGCAAATATGATAATGGCAATTGCATAGTAATAATTTAATGTAATGAAAGTTAATGACAACTGTAATGTAAATACACAAATAGTTCCGTCGTACCGTGAAACGGAACAATTCATTGGAAGATTTATCAGAAAGCTTGAAAGATTAAAAATTAGATTAGAAAAAGATTTAACAAATTATTATACGAAATCAAGATTAAATTATTACATCAAATATAAATGAATTGATAAAATCATGACGTTCATGTATGCATTAAAACACAAAAAAAATGTAAAAATGTGTTTATATGATATATTTTATTTATGTCGGACATTTTATTTTTTAAAAATTATTTTTGTTTTAAATTAAGCGTTAATGTTTTAAATTAATTAAATGTTTTAAATTAAAATTATTAAGTTTTTACTCTAAAAGGGATCGAGAGAATATTGGTGAATAACATTAATGTTTTAAATAACTAACAGTTTTTTTAATTATTAATAAATTGGAAATGAAGATTATTACTAAAACAATCTTTGCTTTAACTAGAATATTTTAAATTATTTGACCGAAACAGTAATCAAGTAATTTATGCTATTAAAAGGAAAGTAAAATCAGTGAAAAAAATATTTTTAGACTTTTAAAATGGTACACATCTCATTCGATTAACAGCGACCTTGACTCCTTGACAAAAGCTCTAAAGTTTAAATAATTCATAAATAATGAATAACTTTGAAAATCACCAAAAATCTTTTTCAATTCCTTCTGTTAGCTCACACTCTCCCTATATATATCTTGTTCACATTTTCAATCGTTCATAAAAACACCTCTTATTCGTCCACTCCAGTTCAAGTACATTTTTTTTTAACTTGCAGTGGATGACACTGGATGTTAATACAGTTTTTTGAAATATTAATTTAGTAATTAAATTTAATTAATTAATTATAGTTTTTTTCTTTAGATTTAAGTTGCATGTATGTAATAATAGATGGCGCCCGATAAACTTAAAAAAAATGAATGAAAATGATTTGTAAAGGACTTTATGCAATAGAGTGAAAAAAAGTAGGAATTACTTTTTAAAAACACTTTTGAATTTAAATTTTTTTTTATATTAATTGTTTTATGTCCCCTTTTGCAGTTCCAGAGGCTTTCATTCAGAATTTTCACTGCAGAACAGAAGATACTCCATCCAATAATTTCAATTCGCCCAAACATATATTTATTAGCTTTCAATATTATAAATGAAATCATCTTGCAATTCAATTATTGTTCAATAATACAGCTAATAGCCATTTCAGCCATTTTCTTTTCTCGTATATAAAAGGAGAAATTATTTTTTCAAATATTTTAACATTGTTTGATAACTTAACTAATTTTATTTAAATTAAATGTTTTTGATACAAAAATTGGTTATAGTCACATATTACTTATCTTTTATAGTTCTTTTTAACAGACATGGAACCAAGCATTAAAAGCATTTGAAAGGGATTGATTATAAACTGTTGTGATCTAAAATATTTTTGGTTTTTCTCATGTCCATTAAAGTTTTTTGGAATCCTATTATCCTATTATTAAAGTTCCAGAAAAAAATAATTCATTTGTTTCGTGAATGGGGCTTGTTGTTTACGAGATATTTATTTCATTACCTTTTCCGTTTAAAACACACTTTTGAAAACTAGAATTCATTTTTTGAAAAAAATACCATTTTTTTTTTTTTTTAACATTTCACTGACATGTAGCAATTATTTGCTGTTAAATGCTACATGCCATTGGAAAGATTCGAGTTTTTTTGATGTTTTTCCATTTGAGCTTTGTATTTAAAAAAAAAAAAATAATAATTTTAAGTGCATTTAATTTACAAATAACTCTCGAAAAAAACAACTTCATTACCCTGTCATTTATCCATTTAACGAGCTACTCTTTACATTTTTTTATTTATTTTTAATTATCTCTTTCCTTTTAGTGATATGGAAAAGTGCACCCCCAAAAAATAATTTTTTTTTAATCGACTCATGCTTGAAAAACAAACACAAATTATCGGCGTCTTCTGAAAGATATGAATTATTTTTGGGGCACACATACACACAAAAAAAAAAAAAGTTCTTCTTCTAAAGTGCACAAAAAAAAAAAAAAGAAAAAAAAAATTTTACTTTTTCGGATAGAACAACACATTCCTTTTTTGCTACTTTTAGGTTCTATATAAGAAGTTAAGTGTATTTTCCGGTGATAAAGTATTGAAAACTAAATTTAGTTTTGGTCTTCGACAAGTATAAAAAAGAACACATTATCAATGATATCAGAACAAAGAAAAAAAAATTGCACTCTCTTCTTACGCGAAAAGAAGAAGAAAAAAAAAAAAATGCACATAATAATAAAAAAGAAGAACAGGGGATAAAACTTTTTCTAAGTGATAAAAAATTTAACTCATAAAGATATGGGAATTATAAAACTCTTTTGCTGCATCGTTCTCGCTCGTGCTCTATTAACTGGCAAATCGCGTAATCTTCTTCCGATAGCACAAATCTTTGCCAAAACAAAGGAAAACTTTTAGAAAGCTCTTCATTTGTGGAATAAAATGTACTTCTGGCGGGAAATAAGGGCGTCTCTTTTTTCTACTCTTTGATGCGATGTTATCGGATTGTATTTTGAAGAATTTCGAAGCTTTCTGCAAAAGTGAAACATGAATGCTTTCCGCAAGTTAAGCCGTTGCTAAGAACTTAATTAACTGCACCGAAACTATTTATAGCAGGAAGAATAAATCAAATATTTTTTAGCGATGTGAACATTCATAAAAGAAAAATTGAATAAATTATTAGCTAAGACTTTTAATGATTGTTACGTCTGACTTCTAAAAAAATGAATGACTGTATCGCATAACGAACGTACTTAGATCTTATTTCATTTAACAGAGAAGTTTAATTAAATATCTTTCACGGTTAAAAAAATAACTCGCACAATCCATGCATTGTTTATCACCTTTTGTGTTTCCGTTTTGAAGAGATTCGCATTCTTCCAATATTTTAATATGTTTAAGTGGATTTTTTAATTCTTATTAAGCATAAAAGCAATGCTACATAATTGAATAAATTTCTATGCTCATAATGAATATTAAAATGCAGTTTGAAAGTTTTCGACTTTCTGTTGCAACTTGTTATTCGACTTGTTTCTAATCCTACTATTAGTTCACAAACTCACTAATATATATATATATATTATATATAATCACAATAAACTACATACCCACACATACATAAACTAACACTTAACTTTATGCGTGAGTTCATACTTTTTTTTTTTTTTTCCACACTCTCCCTATATATCTTGTTCAAATTTTCAATCGTTCATAAAATACTTTTTATTTATCCACTCAAGCTCAAATAAATTTTTTTTAAAACTCGTAGTGGATGACATTGGATGTGAATACAGTTTCTTCAAATATTAATTCACTCATTAAATTTAATTAATTAATTTTATTTCTTGTTTTAGATTTAAGTTGTATATATCTACCCATAGATGGCGCCAGATAAACTTAAAAAAAAAAAAGAATGAAAATTATTTATAAAGGACTTTCTGCAATAGCGTGTAAAAAAAAAAAGTATGAATTTACTTTGTAGGAACATTTTTGTATATTACTTGTTTGTAAAATAGCAACCCCATCATCATGAATGTTCTGAAAACGCTCTTAATCAATAATGATTATAAATTTTCAATAATGGAGTATCCGAGGCAGCCAATTTTCCTATCACCTCACCCCAACACGACGAAGTGCATGACAAGTGCTTAATTACGCCCCTAATGATTTCGACTCCCCTAATGACTCCCCGTAGGCCTGGTAGACAAACAAAAGCTCCCCCTCCTACTCAGCGCTGTTTGAAGAAAACCTTCGTCAACTCGAAGGACCAAAGAGCACCAGCATGCTGAATGATATCATCTAGATAAGCCACTTTCTCTCCAATTACGGGCCGAGGAAGGTTATGTACCGAAATCCAGCGAAAATCTATTTAGGGCAGAAGCTCTTTCGAATCAAGACCTTTGACAAGAAATATCACGGCATTTCCTTTAGCTGACAAATGTAGGTATACATTTCGTATTTAACAGTTAATTCCATAAACGAATACCCCTGAAATATTGACTGAAATTTCATGTGCCTCATTCCTTCAATTTAAGCAACAGCATCTTGCTATATTTAACTCAATGGACTGAACTCTGTTTTAATATGTGCATACCATGCCCTACCTTTTTGCTTATCCTGTTTAAAATCATTATTGATACTTTTCTGGATACGTTTTCGTGTCACTCTTACATATGGTAGCTGTATAGTATTATACCCTATACAGGATGATTCGACGATCATGGGACACACTTTGAAGGATGGTACAGCTTACTAAAGGGTCCTGATGGCCGAATGGCTAGCGCTCTGGCGTTCGGTTCCACAGGTATCGGGTTCAAATCCCGGCGTTGCCATAGGTGTTTGTAGTGGTTCGGAATCCACTTTAAGCAGTAGTTCCCGGTCCTCATAGGGATCGTAGAGCGCTGCAGGGGCATTGTTACTCCGCGTCTGTGGCTTACCATCAAGTTACACGCGCCCCTTGGGTAATGCAAAGTGAGTAACATCGGTGCAGCCCTTATGGCGAAGATCACTTCGGTCTGTTTGCCAGCTGCATTAGAAGAAAAAAAAAAAAAACAGCTTACTGAAACATATAATAAACAATGTTTTTCTTTTCATGTCTTCTTTTTTGTGTGTGTTCGTGGCTCAGAGTGTCACTTCAGACCCTACATCCCTATACAAAAATTGCATGTTTTAATAAGCTGTGGCACTCCTCAAAGTTTGACCCATTGACCGCTCAATCACTCTCTATTTTCCTATCTCAAGATTAAATGGAATTCTCTAGATTTGCAATATATATATATATATATTTTTCGAATTAAAATATTTATATTATTATATATTTATATATTATATATATTTATATTATTTTTACCATCCTCCGATTTTAAATGGTAACTTATATAACCTATGTAACCTATATAACCCTAATTACGATGCGTGGAGTAAAGTAAATTAAAGGTAGAAATAGAAAATGATTCAGATAAAAACATTTAGGCCTCTTGGGATATACAGTTTTAAAATTATACAAAATAATAACACAATACACTACATACTTACACGCTCAGAACTAACACTTAACTTTATGTGCGAGTTCATAGTTTTTCAATTCCTTCTATTAGCTCACACTCTCCCTCTATATATTTTGTTCACATTTTCAATCGTTCATGAAACACTTTTTATTCATCCACTCGAGTTCAATATACATTTTTGTTTGAACTTGTAGTGGATGACACTGAATGTTAATGCAGTTTTTTCAAATATTCATTCATTCATCAAATTTAATTCATTAATTTTATTTATATTTTTTTTAGATTTAAGTTGCATGTATATACCAATAGACGGCGCCAGATAAACTTAAAAAATGAATGAAAATGATTTATAAAGGGCTTTCTGCAATAGAGTGAAAAAAAAAGTAGGAATTGACTTTAAAAATTTGCTTTTATATTACTTGTTCCTATCTCAAGATTGAAAGTAATTCTCTAGATCTGCAATCTTTTTTTCCAATTAAAAATTTTTATATTATTTTTATCAATCTCCTATTTTTAATCAGCAACTTATATATTCTATGTAACCTATATAATCCTAGTTATGGGACAATGTGGGAAGTAAAGTAAATTATAGGTAGAAATAGAAAAGTATTCAAATAAAAACATTTAGCCCCCTGTATATAGTTTTAGAATATATAGTTTTAAAATTATATATTCTAGGAAGTATAGTTTCTAGGAATAGTTTAAATATAGTTGAAAATATTTTTTAATAATACAGTTTTCTGGGAATTATATATTATTAGGAAGTATAGTTTTAAAATTATATGAAATAATAACACACTACACTACATACCTACACACGCATACACTAACACTTAACTTTATGTGCTATCATTCAAGTTCATATATTTTTTTAAATAATAACCATTTAATCAAGAAGGTTTTGAAAACACTCTTAAACAATAACGATTATAAATTTCAATAAACAAGTACGCGAGGCAGCCAATTTTCCTATCACATCACCCCAACACGACGAAGTGCTTGACAAGTGCTTAATTACGCCCCCTAATGACTCCCGTAGGCCGGCTAGACAAATAAAAGCCCTCCCCTCCTACGCAAGTGCTGTTTGGAGGATTCTGTTCCAGAAAGCCTTCGTTAACTCGAATAACCAAAGAGCACCTGCATGCTGAATGATATCATCCAGATAAGCCGCTTTCTCTTCAATTACGCACCAAGGAAGTTTATGTTTAGGAAACCTATTCAGGACAGAATCTCTTTCGAATAAGACATTTGACAAGAAACATGGCGGTATTTCTTTAAGCTAACAAATGTAGGGTGTAATTTAAGTGCTGTTCAAGCTTCAGTCTTAGAGTTCAGTGGTAAACATTTGCCCAGCTGGCATGCAGAAGGATTCAGATTCAAAACTTTTTAAAAAAATTTTTTAAAGTCAATTCCTACTTTTGTTTCACTCTATTGCATAAAGTCCTTTATAAATAAAGTTGAAATTTTCATCTCACATCTGGCGCCATCTATTATTAGAAGCATGCAACTTAAATTTAAAAAAAAAAATAAAATGAATTAATTAAATTTAATGAATGAATCAATATTTGTAAAAACTGTATTCACATCGAGTGTCTCCACTGCAAATTTAAAAATGTACTTGAGCATAAATGGAAGAATAAAAGTATTTTATGAACGATTCAAAATTTGAACAAGATAAATATGTATACTAAAAACTATGGCAGGAATTGAAACAAGTCGAATAAAAAGTTAATAACTAGTCGAAAAATTTTAAACTGCATTTTAATATTCATTATTTGCATAGAAATTTATCCAATTATGTATTATTGCTTTTATACTTTATAAGAAATAAAAAAGCACTTAAACATATTTAAATACTGGAAGAATGCGAATCTCTTCAAACCGGAAGCACAAAAGGTGATAAACAATGCATGGATTGCGAGAATTATTTTTTAAACGTAAAGGAGATATATATAATTAAATTTCGCCAGTTAAATGAAACAAGATCCAATACATTATGCGATACATTTATTCCTTTTCCTAGAAATCAAATATAACAATCATTAAAAGTCTTAGTTAATAATTTATTCGAACTTTTATTTTATGAAGGTTCACATCGCGGAATAATATTTGATTTATTCTTCCAGCTAAAAATAGTTGGTGCATTGCTAAGAACTTAATTAAAGTTCTTAGCAATGGCTTAACTTACGGAAAGAATTCATGTTGCACTTTTGCAGAAAGCTTCGAAATTCTTCAAAATTCAATCGGATAACATCGCATCAAAGAGTAGAAAAAAAGTCGCCATTATTTCCCGAAAAAAAAGTATATTTTATTCCACAAAGGAACAGCTTTCTAAAACTTTTCCTTTGTTTTGCCAAAGATTTGTGCTATCGAAAGAAGATTACGCGATTCGCCGGTTAATAGAGCACCAGCAAGTACGATACACCAAGAGTTTCATAATTCCCATATCTTAATGAGTTAAATTTTTTATCACTTAGAAAGAAGTTTTATTCCCGTTCTTTTCTTTGTTATTATGTGCATTTTTTTCTTTCGGCGTAAGAAAGTGAAATTTTTTTCTTTGTTGTGATATCATTGATAATGTCTTCTTCTTTTTTTTATACTTCTCGAAGACAAAAACTCAATTTAGTTTTCAATATTTATCACCGGAAAATCCACTTAACTCACCATATAGAATCTAAAAGTAGCCAGAGGGAATGTGTTCAGCTATTCGAAAAAGCAATTTTTTGTGCACTTTAGGAGAAAAACTTTTTTTCTTTGTGTGTGTGTGCCCCAAACATAATTCATATCTTTCAGAAGACGCCAATAATTTTTGTTTGTTTTCTCAACCTGAGTCGATTAAAGAAAAAAATTTTTTTTGGGGGTACACTTTTCCATATCACTAAAGGAAAGAGGAAATAAAACAAAAAAATAAAAACAGTAATAAGAGCAGTTCGTTTAATGGATAAATGACAGGGTAATGAAGTTGTTTTTCGAGAGTTATTTGTAAATTAAATGCACTTAAAAACATCCTTCATTTTTTTTTTAAATACAGAGCTAAAATGGAAAAACATGAAAAAACATTCCAATGGCATATAGCATTTAACAACAAATAAATGCTACATTTCAGTGAAATGGTATCAAAAAAATTGAATTTATGGCAAAAAACTGAATTCCAGTTTTAAAGACAAATAATGAAATAAATATCTTGTAACCACAAGCTCGATTAACGAAACAAATGAATAATTTTTTGTGGAATTTTAATAGCTTGATAATAGGATTCTAAATGAAATTTAATGTACATAAAAAAACCAAAAATATTTTAAACCACAACAATTTAATCCCTTTCACATGTCATTAATGCCTTGTTTCATGTCTGTTAAAAAACTATAAAAAAGGTAATATGTGACTATAACAAATTTAGTATTAAAAACATTCCATTTAAATAAAACTAGGTACGTCGTAAAACACTGTTGATATATTTGAAAAAAATTTCTTCATTTGTATACGAGAAAAAAAATACCTTCTATTAACAATATTATTAAGCAATTTAATTGCAAAGGTTATATCAGCTATAATTTATTGAATCTGAGATGCAAAAATCAACTTAAAAAACCAATTCAATTTCAGTTAATTTTTGTAAATGAATAGCTATATTTTGTTTTGTAACCTTTTTTGGATTCAAAAATGCATTACGAATGAAGCATTTCAAAAAATACATATTTTCATCCGTATTCAGCCTTCTTCAATCCGAATGAATTCCAAGAAATAATAATATAATTTTGAATTACAAATTTTATATTATTAATATTATTAATAATTATATTTCATATTCTCAATAACAATTACTATAAATATATGATAACTATAATCTAATAATGATATAATGATATAAGATATTAATCACTATTTATTTATTTAAACAAGTGAAAAATTTCAAACTGCATTTTAATATTCATTACTTGCATAGAAATTTATCCAGTTATGTATTATTGCTTTTATTCTTTATAGGAATTTAAAAAAGCACTTAAACATATTAAAATATTGGAAGAATGTGAATCAATTCAAACCGGAAACACAAAAGGTGATAAACAATGCATGGATTGTGTGAATTATTTTTCTTTAAACGTGAAAGAGATTTAATTAAACTTCTCTGTTAAATGAAATAAGATCCAAGTATTTTATGCGATACCAGTGATTCATTTTTCTAGAAATCAAATGTAGCAATCATTAAAAGTCTTAGTTAATAATTTATTTGACTTTTCTTATATGAATGTTCACAACGCGGAAAAATATTTGATTTATTCTTCCAGCTAAAAATAGCTTCGGTGCAGTTAATTAAGTTCTTAGTAATCGCTTAACTTACGGAAAGCATTCATGTTTCACTTTTGCAGAAAGCTTCGGAATTCTTCAAAATACAATCCGATAACATCGTAGAAAAAAAGAACGCCATTATTTCCCGCCTAAAAGTACATTTTATTCTACAAAGGAAGACCTTTCTAAAAGTTTTCCTTTGACTTGCCAAAGATTTGTGCTATCGAAAGAAGATTACACAATTCGCCAGTTAATAGAGCACCATCAAGAACGATGCAGCAAGAGTTTCATAATTCCCATATCATTATGAGTTAAATTTTTTATCACTTAGAAAGAAGTTTTATCTCCATTCTTTTTGTTATTATGTGCATTTTTTTCTTCTTCTTTTCTCGTAAGAAGAAAGTGCAATTTTTTTTTCCTTGTTCTGATATCATTGATAATGTGTTCTTTTTTTTTTTATACTTGTCGAAGACCAAAACTCAATTTAGTTTTCAATACTTTATCACCGGAAAATCCACTTAACTTCCCATATAGAATCTAAAAGCAGCAAGAGGGTATGTGTTGTGCTATTCGAAAAGCTATTTTTTTTTTTTTTCTTTTTTTTTCTTTTTTTTTTTTTTGCACTTTAGGAGAAGGAATTTTTTTGTGTGTGTGCCCCAAAAATAATTCATTTCTTTTTAGAAGACGCTGATAATTTTTGTTTGTTTTTCAAACCTGAGTCGTTTAAAGAAAAAATAAATTTTTTGGTGCACTTTTTCATATCACTAAAAGGAAAGAGAAAATAAAAATAAAAATATATATTAAGAGTAGCTCGTTTAATGGATAAATTAGAGGGTAATGAAGTTGTTTTTTCGAGAGTTGTTTGTAAATTTAATGCACTTAAAAACATTCTTCTTTGTTTTCGAAATACAGAGTTCAAATGCAAAAACATTATAATGGCATGTAGCATTTAACAACAAATAAATGCTACATGTCAGTGAAATGGTAAAAAAATGGAATTTATGGCAATAAAAAATGAATTCTAGTTTTAAAAACTGTATTTTAAAAGGAAAAGATAATGAAATAAATATCTTGTAACCACAAGTTCCATTAACGAAACAAATGAATTACTTTTTTTCTGGAACTTTAATAATAGGATAATAGGATTCCAAATGAACTTTAATGGAATATAAAAAAAACCCAAAAAATATTTTAGACCACAACAAGGTATACTTAATCCATGTCAAATACCATTCATACCTCGTTCCTTGTCTGTTAAAAAACTAAAAAAAAAAAAGTTATATGCGATTATAACCCATTTTGTATGAAAAACCATTCCATCTAAATAAAATTAGATATGTTATAAAACTGTTAATATATTTGAAAAAAAAATTCTTCATTTATATCAGAGAAAATAAAATGGCTTCCATTCAATATATTATTGAACAATTTAATTGCAAGGTGATATCAACTATAATTTATTGAATCATAAATGCAAAAATTCAACGTAAAAAAACCAATTCAATTTCAGTTTATACTTTGTGAATAGCTATGTTTTGTTTTTTAACCTTTATTTGCATTCAAAAATGCATTACGAATGAAGCATTTCAAAAATACATTTTTCATCCGTATTCAGCCTACTTCAATCCGAAATAATTACAATAAATAATAATATAATATTCCGATAAATAATAATATAATATAATTTTCAATAACAAATTTTATATTATTAATATTAATAATAATTATATATCATTATCTCAATAACAATCACTATAAATATCTGAGAACTATAATCTAATAATGATTTAAGATATTAATCAACATTTATTTATTAAAACAAGTCGAAACATTACAAACTGCATTTTAGTATTCTTTATTTGCATCGAAATGTATCCAATTATGTATTATTGCTTTTATACTTTATAAAATTAAAAATCACTTAAACATATTAAAATATTGGAAGAATGGGAATCCCTCAAAACCGGAAACACAAGAGGTGATAAACAATGCATGGATTGTGCAAGTTATTTTTAAAACGTTTAATTAAACTTCTGTTAAATGAAATAAGATCCAAGTACGTTATGCGACACAGTGATTAATTTTTCTAGAAATGAAATGTAGCAATCATTAAAAGTCTTAGTTAATAATTTATTCAACTCTTCTTTTATGAATGTTCACATCGCGACAAAATATTTGATTTCTTCTTCCAGCTAAAAATAGCTTCGGTGCAATTAATTAAGTTCTTAGCAATGGCTTAACTTGCGGAAAGCATTCATGTTTCACTTTTGCAGAAAGCTTCGAAATTCTTCAAAATACAATCCGATAACATCGTAGAAAAAAAAGAACGCCATTATTTCCGCCCTAAAGTACATTTTATTCTACAAAGGAGCAGCTTTAAAAAGTTTTCCTTTGTTTTGCCAAAGATTTGTGCTATCAAAAGAAGATTACGCGATTCGCCAGTTAATAGAGCACGAGCGAGAACGATGTACCAAGAGTTTTATAATTCCCATATCTTGATGAGTTAAATTTTTTATCACTTAGAAAGAAGTTTTATCCTTCGTTCTTCTTTGTTATCATGTGCAATTTTTTTTCTTCTTCATTTCGCGTAAGAAGAGAGTGCAATTTTTTCTTTGTTCTGATATCATTGATAATGTGTTCTTTTTTTTTTTTTATACTTGTCGAAGACCAAAACTCAATTTAGTTTTCAATACTTTATCACCGGAAAATCCACTTAAGTTCACATATAGAATCTAAAAGTAGCAAGAGGTAATGTGTTGTGCTGTTCCAAAAAGTAATTTTTTTGTTTCTTTTCTTTTCTTTTTTTTGTGCACTTTAGAGAAGAACTTTTTTTTTTGTGTGTACCCCAAAAATAATTCATATCTTTCAGAAGACGCCGATAATTTTTGTTTGTTTTTCAAACCTGAGTCGATTAAAAAGAAAAAAAAAATAATTTTTTTTGCGGGTGCACTTTTCCATATCACTAAAAGGAAAGAGAACATAAAAAAAAATATATATAAAGAGCTGCTCGTTTAATGGATAAATGACAGGGTAATGAAGTTGTTTTTTCGAGAGTTATTTGTAAATTAAATGTACTGAAAACACCCAGCTTTCTTTTTAAATACTGAGGTCAAATGGAAAAACATAAAAAAAATCTGAAACATTGCAATTTCATGTAGCATTTAACAACAAATAAATGCTATATGTCAGTGAAATGGTAAAAAAAAAAAATTAGAATTTATGGCAAAAAAAATTAACTCTAGTTTTAAAAACTGTATTTTAAAAAAAGATAATGAAATAAATATCTTGTAACCACAAGCTCCATTAACGAAACAAATGAATTATTTTTTTTCTGGATTTTGAATAACAGGATAATAGGATTCTGAATGAACTTTTATGGACATAAAAAAACACAAATATTTTAGACCACAACAAGGTATATTTAATCCCTTTCGAATGATCTTTAATACCTTGTTTCATGTCTGCTGAACAACTATAAAAATAAGTAATATGTGACTATAACCAATTTTGTATTGAAAACATTCTATTTAAATAAAATTAGGGGATGTTATAAAAAAACAGTGTAAAAATATTTGAAAAAAATTCTTCATATAGATATGAGAAAAAAAAAGCCTGCTTTTAACTATATTATTGAAGAATTGAATTACAAGATGATTTCAGCTATAATGTTGAAAACTAACAAATATGTATTGGGCCAATTGAAATCATTGGATGGTGGACCGTCATTTTTTGCAGTGAAATTTTCGTGATATCCTCAAATATTTCAAAGGAATCAGAGTTATTCATTATTTATTAATTATTTAAACTTAAGAGCTTCTGCCAAGGTTGTTGTTAATGGAATGAGATTTGTGTCATTTCAAAACCTTAAAAATAAATTTGTCTTTGATTTGAATTTAATTTTAACAGCATAAATTATTTTATTACTGTTTCAGTGAAGTAATTTTAAATATTCTAGTTAAAGCAAATACTATTTTAATAATAATCCTCATTTCTCATTTATTAATAATTATAAAACTGTTCGTTATTTAAAACATTAATGTTATTCACCAATATTTTCTCGATCGATTTTATAGTAAAAACTGACCAAAATAATTTTAAAAAGTAAAATGTGCGACATAAATAAAATATATCACATGAAATATATATTTTGCTTTTTGTATTTTAACGCATGCATGGACGTCATGATTTTACGAATTCATTTATATTTGATGTAAAAATGTATTCTTGATTTCGTATAATAATTTGTTACATCTTTTTCTAATCTAATTTTTAATCTTTCTGATGTATCAATTTTCACTCGTTAATAAAGTACTTTTTATTCATTTACTCGAGTTCTAATACATTTTTCTAACTTATAGCTTATGACACCTGATGTTAATACAATTTTTTCAAATATTAATTCAGTATTTAAATTTAATGAATTAATTTTAGTTTTTTTTTTAGATTTAAGTTGCATATATCTACCAATAGATGTCACTAGATAAACTTAAAAAAATGAATGACAATTATTTATCTTCTACAATAGAGTGAAAAAAAAAAGTAGGAATTGACTTTAAAAACATTTTTTTTTTTATATTACATGCTTGTAAATAATAATCCCGTAATCAGGAAGGTTTTGAAAAAACTCTTAAACAATAACGATTATAAATTTCCAATAATCAAGTACGCGAGGCAGCAAATTTTCCTATCATCTGCCCTCAACACGACGAAGTGCATGACAAGTGCTTAATTACGCCCCCTAATGACTCCCCGTAGGCCAGCTAGACAAACCAAAGCCCCCCTCCCACGCAGCGCTGTTCGGAGGGCTCTGTTCCAGGAGACCTTCGTTAGCTCGAATGACCAAAGAGCACCTGCATGCTGAATGATATCATCCGGATAAGCCACTTTCACTTCAATTACGGATCCAAGGAAGTTTATGTACCAAAATCCAGCGAAAACCTATTTTGGGCAGAAGCTCTTTCGAATTGACAAGAAACATGGCGGCATTTCTTTTAAGCTAACAAATGTAGAGATACAATTCATTTTTAAGTGCTGTTTAGACTTGATTCACAGAGCTCAGTGGTAAAGATTTGTCCAGCTGGCAAGCAGGAGGACTCAGATAAAAATACTTTTTTTTTTTTTTAAATTTTAAAGTCAATTCCTACTTTTTTCCACTCTATTGCAGAAAGTCCTTTATAAATAAAGTTGAAATTTTCCCCTTTCATCTGGCGCCATCTATTGGTAGATACATGCACCTTAAATCTTAAATCTAAAAAAACTAAAATGAATGAATTAAATTTCATGAATGAATCAGTATTTGAAAAAAACTGTATTAACATCCAATGTCATCCACTAAAGTTTAAAAAAAATGTACTTGAACTCGAGTGGATGAATCAAAAGAATTTTATGAACGATTGAAAATTTGAACAAGATATATATAGTGAGTTTGTGAACTAATAGTTGGAATTGAAAAAGTCGAATAACAAGTTACCAGCAAGTCGAAAAATTTTAAACTGCATTTTAATATTCATTATTTGCATAGAAATTTATCCACGTATGTATTATTGCTTTTATATTTTATATAAGAATTAAAAATCACTTAAACATATTAAAATCTTGGAAGAATCTCTTCAGACCGGAAACACAAAAGGTGATAAACAATGCATGGATTGGCGAATTTTTTTTAAACGTGAAAGAGATTTAATTAAATTTCTCAGTTAAATGAAATAAGATCCAAGCACGTTATGCGATACGGCGATTCATTTTTCTGAGAATTAAAATGTAACAATCATTAAAAGTCTTAGTTAAAAATTTTTCGACTTCTCTTTTATGAATGTTCACATCGCGGAAAAATATTTGATTTATTCTTCCAGCTAAAATTAGCTTCAGTGCAGTTAAATAAGTTCTTAGCAATGACTTAACTTACGGAAAGCATTCATGTTTCACTTTTGCAGAAAGCTTCGAAATTCTTCAAAAAATGCAATATGAAAACATCACATCAAAGTGCGTGGAAGAAAAGAACGCCATTATTTCCAGCCAAAAGTACATTTCAACCACAAAGGAACAGCTTTGTAAAAGTTTTCCTTTGTTTCGCCAAAGATTTGTGCTATCAAAATAAGATTACACTATTCGCCGGTTAATAGAGCATCAGCAAGAACGATGCAGCAAGATTTTTATAATTCCCATATCTTTACGAGTTAAATTTTTGTATCACTTAGAAAGAAGTTTTATCCCTTCGTTCTTCTTTGTTATCATGTGCAATTTTTTCTTCTTAATTTCGCGTAAGAAGAGAGTGCAATTTTTTTCTTTGTTCTGATATCATTGATAATGTGTTTTTTTTTATACTTGTCGAAGACCAAAACTCAATTTAGTTTTCAATACTTTATCACCGGAAAATCCACTTAAGTTCACATATAGAATCTAAAAGTAGCAAGAGGGAATGTGTTGTGCTGTTCCAAAAAGTAATTTTTTTTGTTTCTTTTCTTTTCTTTTTTGTGCACTTTAGGAGAAGAACTTTTTTTTTGTGTGTGTGTGTGCCCCAAAAATAATTCATATCTTTCAGAAGACGCCGATAATTTTTGTTTGTTTTTTCAAACCTGAGTCGATTAAAAAAAAATAATTTTTTGCGGGTGCACTTTTCCATATCACTAAAAGGAAAGAGAACATAAAAAAAAATATATATATAACGAGCTGCTCGTTTAATGGATAAATGACAGGGTAATGAAGTTGTTTTTCGAGAGTTATTTGTAAATTAAATGTACTGAAAACACCCAGCTTTCTTTTTAAATACTGAGCTCAAATGGAAAAACATAAAAAAAACTGAAACATTGCAATTTCATGTAGCATTTAACAACAAATAAATGCTATATGTCAGTGAAATGGTAAAAAAAAAAAAATTAGAATTTATGGCAAAAAAATTAACTCTAGTTTTTAAAAACTGTATTTTAAAAGGAAAAGATAATGAAATAAATATCTTGTAACCACAAGCTCCATTAATGAAACAAATGAATTATTTTTTTCTGGATTTTGAATAACAGGATAATAGGATTCTGAATGAACTTTTATGGACATAAAAAAACACAAATATTTTAGACCACAACAAAGGTATATTTAATCCCTTTCGAATGATCTTTAATACCTTGTTTCATGTCTGCTGAACAACTATAAAAGATAAGTAATATGTGACTATAACCAATTTTGTATTGAAAACATTCTATTTAAATAAAATTAGGGGATGTTATAAAACAGTGTAAAAATATTTGAAAAAAATTCTTCATATAGATATGAGAAAAGAAAAAGCCTGCTTTTAACTATATTATTGAAGAATTGAATTACAAGATGATTTCAGCTATAATGTTGAAAACTAACAAATATGTATTTGGGCCAATTGAAATCATTGGATGGTGGACCTTCATTTTTTGCAGTGAAATTTTCGTGATATCCTCAAATATTTCAAAGGAATCAGAGTTATTCATTATTTATTAATTATTTAAACTTAAGAGCTTTTGCCAAGGTTGTTGATAATGGAATGAGATTTGTGTCATTTAAAACCTTAAAAATAAATTTGTCTTTGATTTGAATTTAATTTTAACAGCATAAATTATTTTATTACTGTTTCAGTGAAGTAATTTTAAATATTCTAGTTAAAGCAAATACTATTTTAATAATAATCCTCATTTCTCATTTATTAATAATTATAAAACTGTTCGTTATTTAAAACATTAATGTTATTCACCAATATTTTCTCGATCGATTTTATAGTAAAAACTGACCAAAAATAATTTTTAAAAGTAAAATGTGCGACATAAATAAAATATATCACATGAAATATATATTTTTTTTTTGTATTTCAACGCATGCATGGACGTCATGATTTTACGAATTCATTTATATTTGATGTAAAAATGTATTCTTGATTTCGTATAATAATTTGTTACATCTTTTCTAATCTAATTTTTAATCTTTCTGATGTATCAATTTTCACTCGTTAATAAAGTACTTTTATTCATTTACTCGAGTTCTAATACATTTTCTAACTTATAGCTTATGACACCTGATGTTAATACAATTTTCAAATATTAATTCAGTATTTAAATTTAATGAATTAATTTTAGTTTTTTTTTTTTAGATTTAAGTTGCATATATCTACCAATAGATGTCACTAGATAAACTTAAAAAATTGAATGACAATTATTTATCTTCTACAATAGAGTGAAAAAAAGTAGGAATTGACTTTAAAAACATTTTTTTTTTTTTATATTACATGCTTGTAAATAATAATCCCGTAATCAGGAAGGTTTTGAAAACACTCTTAAACAATAACGATTATAAATTTCCAATAATCAAGTACGCGAGGCAGCAAATTTTCCTATCATCTCCCCCAACACGACGAAGTGCATGACAAGTGCTTAATTACGCCCCCTAATGACTTCGATTCCCCTAATGACTCCCCGTAGGCCAGCTAGACAAACAAAAGCCCCCCTCCCACGCAGCGCTGTTCGGAGGGCTCTGTTCCAGAAGACCTTCGTTAGCTCGAATGACCAAAGAGCACCTGCATGCTGAATGATATCATCCGGATAAGCCACTTTCACTTCAATTACGGATCCAAGGAAGTTTATGTACCAAAATCCAGCGAAAACCTATTTTGGGCAGAGGCTCTTTGGAATTGACAAGAAACATGGCGGCATTTCTTTAAGCTAACAAATGTAGAGATACAATTCATTTTTAAGTGCTGTTTAGACTTTGATTCACAGAGCTCAGTGGTAAAGATTTGTCCAGCTGGCAAGCAGGAGGACTCAGATAAAAACTTTTTTTTTTTTTTTTTTTTAAATTTTAAAGTCAATTCCTACTTTTTTTCCACTCTATTGCAGAAAGTCCTTTATAAATAAAGTTGAAATTTTCCCCTTTCATCTGGCGCCATCTATTGGTAGATACATGCACCTTAAATCTAAAAAAAAAAACTAAAATGAATGAATTAAATTTAATGAATGAATCAGTATTTGAAAAAAAACTGTATTAACATCCAAAGTCATCCACTAAAGTTTAAAAAAATGTACTTGAACTCGAGTGGATGAATCAAAAGAATTTTATGAACGATTGAAAATTTGAACAAGATATATATAGTGAGTTTGTGAACTAATAGTTGGAATTGAAAAAAGTCGAATAACAAGTTACCAGCAAGTCGAAAAAATTTTAAACTGCATTTTAATATTCATTATTTGCATAGAAATTTATCCACGTATGTATTATTGCTTTTATATTTTTATAAGAATTAAAAATCACTTAAACATATTAAAATCTTGGAAGAATCTCTTCTGACCGGAAACACAAAAGGTGATAAACAATGCATGGATTGGCGAATTATTTTTTAAACGTGAAAGAGATTTAATTAAATTTCTCAGTTAAATGAAATAAGATCCAAGCACGTTATGCGATACGGCGATTCATTTTTCTGGGAATTAAATGTAACAATCATTAAAAGTCTTAGTTAAAAATTTTTTCGACTTCTCTTTTATGAATGTTCACATCGCGGAAAAATATTTGATTTATTCTTCCAGCTAAAATTAGCTTCAGTGCAGTTAAATAAGTTCTTAGCAATGACTTAACTTACGGAAAGCATTCATGTTTCACTTTTTGCAGAAAACTTCGAAATTCTTCAAAATGCAATATGAAAACATCACATCAAAGTGCGTGGAAGAAAAGAACGCCATTATTTCCAGCCAAAAGTACATTTCATCCACAAAGGAACAGCTTTGTAAAAGTTTTCCTTTGTTTCGCCAAAGATTTGTGCTATCAAAATAAGATTACACTATTCGCCGGTAAATAGAGCATCAGCAAGAACGATGCAGCAAGATTTTTATAATTCCCATATCTTTACGAGTTAAATTTTTTATCTCTTAGAAAAAAAGTTTTATCCCCGTTCTTCTTTGTTATTATGTGAATTTTCTTCTTCTTCTTCTTCTTTTCGCGTAAGAAGAGAGTGCCATTTTTTTTATTCTGATATCATTGATAATGTGATCTTTTTTTTTATACTTGTTGAAGACCAAAACTCAATTTAGTTTTCAATACTTTATCACCGGAAAATCCACTTGACTCGCCATATAGAATTTAAAAGTAGTAAGAGGGAATGTTTTGTGCTATTCCAAAAAGTAGTTTTTTCTTTGCTTCTTTTTTTTTGTGCGTGTGTGCCCAAAAATAATTCATATCTTTCAGAAGATGCCGATAATTTTTGTTTGTTTTTCAAACCTGAGTGGATTATAGAAATAATAGTTTTTTTGGGGGGTGCACTTTTCCATATCGCTAAAAAGGACAGAGAAAATAAAAAAAAAAAAAAAATTTAAGACCAGCTCGTTTAATGGATAAATAACAGGATAATAAATTTGGTTTTTCGAGAGTTATTTGTAAATTTAATGCACTTAAAAACAACCTGGCTTTTTTTAAATACAGAGCTCAAATGCAAAAACATTATAATGGCATGTACCATTTAACAAAAAATAAATGCTACATGTCAGTGACATGGCAAAGAAAAAAATGGAATTTATGGTAAAAACTGAATTATAATTTTAAAAACAGTAAGGAAAAGGAAAAGATAATGAAATAAATATCTTGTAACCACAAGCTCCATTAACGAAACAAATGAATTATTTTTTTTTCTGGAATTTTAATAATAGGATAATAGGATTCTAAATACACTTTAATGGAACATAAAAAAAACAAAAAAGTTTTATACTGCAACAAGATCTATTTAATCCCTTTCAAATACCATTAATGCTTTGTTCCATGTCTGTTAAAAACTATAAAAGGCAAACAAAATGGGACTATAACCAATTTTGTATTAAAAACATTCCATTTAAATAAAAATTAGGTATGTTATAAAACACCATTAAAATATTTGAAAACAAAATTCTTCATTTATATCTCAAAAAATTAAATCCTTCAATTAACTATATTATTAAGCAATTGAATTTCAGGTCGATATCAGCTGTAATTTATTGAATCTTACATGTAAAAATTCAACGTAAAAATCCAATTCACTTTCAGTTAATCATTTTAAGTGAATAGCTATGTTTTGATTTTTAACCTTTTTTGCATTCAAAAATGCTTTACGAATGAAGCACTTCAAAAAATACATATCTTCATCCGTATTCAGTCTACTTCAATCCAAAATAATTCCAATAAATATTATAATAATATTCTGATAAATAATAATATAATATAATTTTCATATACAAATTTTATATTAATAATATCAATAATAATTATATCTCATTTTCTCAATAACAATTACTATAAATATCTGATAACTATAATTAAGCAATGATATAAGATATTAATTAACATTTATTTATTTAAACAAGTCGAAAATTTCCAGCCACATTTTAATATTCATTACTTGCATAGAAATTTATCCAATTATGTATTACTGCTTTTATACTTTATGAGAATTAAAAATCCATTTAAACATATTAAAATATTGGAAGAATGGGAATCTCTTCAAACCGGAAACACAAAAGGCAAATGCATGGATTGCGCGAATTAATTTTTCAAACCTGAAAGAGATTAAATTAAACTTCTCAGTTAAATGAAATAAGATCCCAGTACGTTATGCGATACAGTGATTCATTTTTCTAGAAATGAAATGTAGCAATCATTAAAAGTCTTAGTTAATAATTTATTCGACTTTACTTTTATGAATGTTCACAACGCGGAAAAATATTTGATTTATTCTTCCAGCTAAAAATAGTTTCGGTGCAGTTAATTAAGTTCTTAGCAATGGCTTAACTTGCGGAAAGCACTCATGTTTCACTTTTGCAGAAAGCTTCGAAATTCTTCAAAATGAAATCCGATAACACCGCACCAAAGAGCAGAAAAAAGAACGCCATTATTTCCCGCCTAAAAAGTACATTTTATTCTACAAAGGAAGAGCTTTCTAAAAGTTTTCCTTTGTTTTGCCAGAGATTTGTGTTATCGAAAGAAGATTACACGATTCGCCAGTTAATAGAGCAACAGCGAGAACGATGCTCCAAGAGTTTTATAGTTCCCATATCTTTATGAGTTAATTTTTTTTATCACTTAGAAAGAAGTTTTATCATTCGTTCTTCTTTTGTTATTATGTGCATCTTTTTTCGCATAAGAAGAGAGTGCCACTTTTTTTCCTTTTGTTCTGATATCATTGATAATGTGTTCTTTTTTTTATACTTGTCGAAGATCAAAACTCAAGTTAGTTTTCAATACTTTATCACAGGAAAATCCACTTAACTTCCCATATAGAAACTAAAAGTAGCAAAGGGAATGTGTTTCGCTATTCCAAAAGTAATTTTTTTGTGTCTCTTTTTTTTTGCACTTTAGAGAAGTATTTTTTTGTGTGTGTGTGTGCTTTAAAAAATAATTCATATCTTTCAGAACACACCGATAATTTTTTTTTTGTTTTTCAAACCGTAGCCAATTAAAGATAAAAATATTTTTTTTTTTGTGGTGCACTTTTCCATATCATTAAAAGGAAAGAGAAAAAAAATAAATAAAAAGAATAAAGATCAGCTCGTTTAATGGATAAATGACAGGGTAATGAAGATGTTTTTTTCGAGAGTTATTTATAAATTAAATGCACTTAAAAGTATTTTGCATTTTTTTAAATACAGAGCTGAAATGGAAAAACATAAAAAAAAAAAAAAAAAAAAAAAAAAAAAAAAAACTGAAATATTTCAATGGTACGTAGCATTTATCAACAAATAAATGCTACATGACAGTGAATTGGTAAAGAAAAAATAAAATTTATAAAAAAAAAAAAAAAAAAAAAAAAAAAAAAAAAAAAAAAAAAAATAATAATAATAATAATAATAATAATGAATTCTAGTTTTAAAAACTGTATTTTAAATGGAAAAGATAATGAAATAAATATCTTTTAACCACAAGTTATATTAACGAAACAAATGAATTATTTTTTTCTAGAATTTTAATGATAGTATAATAGATTCCAAATGAACTTTAATGGAACATAAAAAAAAACCCAAAAATATTTTAGACCACAACAAGGTATATTTAATCCCTTTCAAATGCAATTAATACCTGGTTTCATGTCTGTTGAATAACTATAAAAGATAAGTAATATGTGACTATAACCAATTTTGTATTGAAAACATTTCATTTAAATTAAATTAGGTATGTCGTAAAACACTGTTTAAATATTTGAAAAATATTCTTCATATAGATATGAGAAAAGAAATGCCTTCCATTAACTATATTATTGAATAAATGAATTGCAAGATGATTTCAGCTATAATATTGAAAGCTAATAGATATGTTTTAGGGCGAATCGAAATTATTGGATGGAAGATGTTCTGTTCTGCAGTCAAAAATATGAATGAAAGCCTCTAGAACTGCAAAAGGTGACATAAAAAAGATTTTGGTGATATAATTAAACAGTTAAAAAATCAGATTTATTCATTATTTATTAATTACTTAAACTTTAGAGCTTTTGTCAAGGTGTCAAAGTTGTTGGTAATAGAATGATTCTTATTTATTCTTTTTTAACCTCAAATTCAAACCACCAGTTTATTTATTTTGTATTTTTTCAATTCCTTCTAATAGTTCACACTCTCCCTATATATATCTTGTTCAAATTCTCAATCGTCCCTAAAATACTTTTTATTCATCCCGCTCAAGTTTAAATACATTTTTTTGAACTTGTAGTGGATGACACTGTATGTTAATACAGTTTTTTCAAACATTAATTCATTCATTAATTTGAGTTTTTTTTTTTTAGATTTAAGTTGCATATACCAATGCCATACCATGCTACCAATAGATGGTGCCAGATGAACTTTAAAAAATGAATGAAAATTGTTTATAAAGGACAATAGAGTAAAAAAAAAAAGTAGGAATTGACTTTAAAATATTTTTTTATAACACTTGTTTGTTATTTTGTGACGATAAAAACCTGAACCTGGTATATTGTAATAAAACCACGACACCAGAAAGTCATACACAGTACAAGGTAGTAAAGCAGACCCACAAACATCTACCATGCCTATATATATTGATAAACATACAGGTAAATATATGATTTACATATGATTCAACGGTCAAAACAACAAAACTTCATCAAAGGCGTCCTCTCTTGAGATAATTAAGTGAAAACCTTCCGAAACACGACATGCCATCTCTATTCTCCGGACTCATCTATGATTAATTTAAAGAAAGCCCATCTCATAAATGAAACACACCGTTACATGGCAGATGTCAATCCGTTCTGGTCAAAGGATCCATTGCGCACATCTTGCTTTGACATATGACTGAATAAGAGGAGTTCCGAAGGCAGGGGTGGGTGGAGAGGGACATTTTCCTGGGTGTGGTGGGAAGGTTCCTCGCACGGAAATCTAATTAATTTCAAGTGTTGTACCCACCACCACCACGCTACTTCCTTGCCTGCGACCATTACAGCTGGTTCAATTTAAGTCGGAATAGTTGAAGGCCGACCTCCAGCACATTGTAGGCGAGTGTATATAAAGAATACCGCTTAATACCACTTACATACAACTTAATACCACATTCCGCACTCAACTTAAAGCCAGAATATACAAGAGTGTATATTCTGACTTTTGACAGGGGGTCACATTAATGTGACTGGACTGTGTATATTGATGCAAGTAGCTATACAATGCAAGTAAGATAATGGCATTTGCATAATAATAAATTAATACAATGCAAATAAGATAATGACAATTGCAATGTAAATAAGATAATGACAATTACATAGTGATAAATTGATGCAATGAATGATACAATTGCATATTCAAAAATGAATACAACGAAAGTATTCATTTATCAATATGGCCATCTTATAAATGAAACGCACCGTTACATGGCAAATGTCAATCCGTACAGGTCAGAGGACCCTATTCCCCTCCGGGCATCTTGCTTTTGCATGTGACTGAATAAGAGGGTGGTTCCGAACAAAGGGGGGATGTAGGGCCCTCTTTCCTGGGTGTGGTGGGAAGGTTCCTCACACGGAAATCTGATTAATTTCAAGTATGCTTCCGTTGCAGCTGGTTCACTTTAAGTCGGAGCAGTTGAAGCCTGACCTTTGGAGCGCCATTTGAATTCTTGGTGGAGGTGCTAATGGGCGGGAAGTTGCGCCTGGGTGGTAGAGTGCGGGGCATATTTCACATTGCGAGACGTTTGGAATGACTCGCAGGCGGTGATAAGGAAGCTGCGGTGGTGTCGGAAACTGTGGAGGCGATCGTCTCGGCCATTAAACTGAGGCTGCGCGAGAAGCTAATGGTGCTTGGGTTTCGGTGTTCTTTGTATCTACTATGGCCAGTCTTTTGACACTTAAAACCCGCATAAAGCATACAATGTGACAAAAGTGAGTGAAAAACATGTTACAATTAGTTATATAGATACGTTGAAAAATTATATGCTGGTACAGATTATTATATTATATAGCAAGATATAGGATTTTTTTATCTTCAAAATCAAGGCAAGAATATTGAAATCATAACACAGAACATAACAAAAGTAAAGAAAAACAGGAAGCCATTACAATTATATGCAGATTAATACAAATTAGATACTGATGCATTTTAATACAATAGGAATTATATACGGATGCAAGTTAATATAATGTAGAGAATTGCATAATGATAAATTAATATAATGCAAATAAGACAATAACCATTGTATAATGGTAAACTAATACACTATACATAAGATAACGACAATTACAATACAAATAAAAGATTTAATGAAGTCATTGCATAATAATAAAAAAAAATATAGAAGTAATTGCCTCCGAAGCTCTCTAGATAGGTACTAGGTACAACAATGGTACTATAGGTACTAAGAAGTCTTTGAATTACATGCTTCATCCTACAGTAAAACGGACAAGTCATTTGAAGATTTGGGCAGAAAGCTTGAAAAATTAAAAGTTAGATTAGAAAAAAGATGCATTTAGAAAAATATGTAAGAAAATATTATACGAAATTAAGAATACATTATTACATCAAATATAAATCAATTGCTAAAATCATGATATATTTTATTTATTCGGACATTTTATTTTTAAAAATTATTTTTGTTAGTTTTTACTATAAAAGTGGTTCGGGACAATAGTGAATAACATTAATGTTTTTAGTAACTAATCGTTTTTAATTATAAATAAATTGCAAACAACTATTATTATTAAAATAATCTATATTATTAAAATATTCTTTAACTAGAATATTTAAAATTACTTTACCGAAACAGTAATAAAGCAATGTATGTTATGAAAATAAAATTATGTATGCTTTTAAAATGGTACACATCTCATTCCATTAAGAGCGATCTTGACATTTTGACAAAAGCTCTAAAGTTTAAATAACTGAAATTGAATTGATTTTTTACGTTGAATTTTTACATGTAAGATTCAATAAATATAACAATGCTGAAATTACTGAACATGATTATGTTAACAAATCAGTGAAACAATTATTTTTAGACTTTTAAAATGGTACTAATCACATTCTATTACCAACAACTTTGACACCTTGACAGAAGCTCTAAAGTTTAAGTAATTAATAAATGATGAATAAATATGATTTCTTTGAAATATTTAAGGCTATCTCCAAAATCTTCTTTTTTATGTCAACTTTTGCGGGCCTGAATGGCCGAGTGGGCTAGCGCTCTGGCGCTCGGTACCACAGGTTTTCGGGTTCGAGTCCCGGAGGTGCCATGGGTGTTTGTATTGGTTCGGAATCCACTTTAAACCGTAGTTCCCGGTCCTAATAGGATCGTAGAGCGTTCCGGGGGCATTGTTACTCCGCATCCGTGGTTTATCTTCAAGTTACACGCGCCCCCTGGGTCATGCAAAGTGAGTACGTCTGTGCAGCATCCAAGTTTTAAGGCATCCAAGACCAAGCTGTCTAAGTGTTTGCCAGCTGCATTGGAACAGAAAAAAAATGTCAACTTTTGCAGCTCCAGAGGCTTTTCATTCAGAGCTTTCTCTGCAGAATAGATGATCCTGCATCCAATGATTTCAATTCGATCAAGCACATATCTATTGGCTTTCCATATTATAGCAGATATCATCTTGCAATTCAATTGCTCAATAATATAGCTAATAGAATGTATTTTTTTCTGAGATATAATTAAAGACTTTTTTTCAATTATTTTAAGAGTGTTTTACAATATACCTAATTTTATTTAAATGGAATGTTTTTAAAATAAAATTGGTTACACTCGCATATTACTTATCTTTTATAGTTTTTAACAGACATGGAACAAGGCATTAAGTGCATTTGAAAGGAATTAAATGGATCTTGTTGTAGTCTAAAATTTTTTTTTTTTTATGTTCCATTAAAGTTTATTTAGAATCCTATTATAATATTATTAAAATTCCAGAAAAAAAAATAATTTATTTGTTTCGGTTAATGGAGCTTGTGGTTACAAGATATTTAGTTCATTATCTTTTCCTTTTAAAATACAGTTTTTTGAAACTAGAATTAATTTTTTTGGAATACATTCCACTTTTATTCTTACCATTTCACTGACATGTAGCATTTATTTGTTGTTAAATACTACATGCCATTGGAATGTTTCAGTTTCTTTTTTTTTTTCATGTTTTCCATTTGAGCTCTGTATTTAAAATAAAAAGTGCATGATGTTTTTAAGTGTATTTAATTTACAAATAACTCTCGGAAAAACAACTTCATTACCTGTCATTTATGAATTAAACGAGCTGGTCTTAAATTTTTTTTTATTTTCTCTTTCCTTTTAGTGATATGGAAAAGTGCACCCCCAAAAAAGTATTTTTCTTTAATCGACTCAGGTTGAAAAACAAACAAAAATTATCGGCGTCTTCTGAAAGATATGAATTATTTTGGGACACACACTCAAAAAAAAAAAAAAAAAAAAAAAAAACTTCTCCTAAAGTGCAATAAAGAGACACAAAAAAAAATTACTTTTTGGAATAGCGAAACACATTCCCTTATGTTACTTTAGTTTCTATATGGCAAGTTAAGTGGATTTTCCGGTGATAAAGTATTGAAAACTAACTTGAGTTTTGATCTTCGACAAGTATAAAAAAAAAAAAAAAGTACACATTATCAATGATATCAGAACAAAGAAAAAAAGTGGCACTCTCTTCTTACGCGAAAAAAGAAGAAGAAAAAAAAAAAATGCACATAATAACAAAGAAGAACGAAGGATGAAACTTCTTTCTAAGTGATAAAAAATTTAACTCGTAAAGATATGGGAATTATAAAATCTTGCTGCATCGTTCTTGCTGATGCTCTATTAACCGGCGAATAGTGTAATCTTCTTTCGATAGCACAAATCTTTGGCAAAACAAAGGAAAACTTTTAGAAAGCTGTTCCTTTGTGGAATAAAATGTACTTTTGGCGGGAAATAATGGCGTCTTTTTTCTACGACGTTATCGGGTAGCATTTTGAAGAATTTCGAAGCTTTCTGCAAAAGTGAAACATGAATGCTTTCCGTAATTTAAGCCATTGCTAAGAACTTAATTAACTGCACCGAAGCTATTTTTAGCTGGAAGAATAAATCAAATATTTTTCCGCTATGTGAACATTCATATAAGAAAAGTCAAATAAATTATTAACTAAGACTTTTAATGATTGTTACATTTAATTTCTGGAAAAATGAATCACTGGTATCGCATAATATACTTGGATCTTATTTCATTTAACAGAGAAGTTTAATTAAATCTCTTTCACGTGTAAAGAAAAATAATTCACACAATCCATGCATTGTTTATCACCTTTTGTGTTTCCGGTTTGAATTGATTCACATTCTTCCAATATTTTAATATGTTTAAGTGCTTTTTTAAATTCTTATAAAGAATAAAAGTAATTCTATATAATTGGATAAATTTCTATGCAAGTAATGAATATTAAAATGCAGTTTCAAATGTTTTCACTTTTTTAAATAAATAAATGGTGATTAATATCTTATATCATTATATCATTATTAGATTATAGTTATCACATATTTATAGTAATTGTTATTGAGAATATGAAATATAATTATTAATATCATTAATAATATAAAATTTGTAATTAAAAATTATATTATTATTTCTTGGAATTCATTCGGATTGAAGTAGGCTGAATACGGATGAAAATATGTATTTTTTGAAATGCTTCATTCGTAAGGCATTTTTGAATCCAAAAAAAGGTTACAAAACAAAATATAGCTGTTCATTTACAAAAATTAACTGAAATTGAATTGGTTTTTAAGTTGATTTTTTGCAT
The DNA here is from genome assembly GCA_021605095.1 of Caerostris extrusa. Classification (NCBI taxonomy): domain Eukaryota; kingdom Metazoa; phylum Arthropoda; class Arachnida; order Araneae; family Araneidae; genus Caerostris; species Caerostris extrusa. The sequence continues at coordinate 285,720 of BPLR01013948.1, forward strand.
CTCAGATTCAATAAATTATAGCTGATATAACCTTTGCAATTAAATTGCTCAATAATATTGTTAATAGAAGGTATTTTTCTCGTATACAAATGAAGAAATTTTTTTCAAAAATATCAACAGTGTTTTACGACATACCTAATTTTATTTAAATAGAATGCTTTTAATACAAAATTGGTTATAGTCGCATATTACTTATCTTTTATAGATTTTTAACAGACATGTAACAAGGCATTAAGTGCATTTGACAGGATTAAATATATCTTATTGCAGTCTAAATTATTTTTTTTTTTTTATGTTCCATTAAAGTTTATTTAGAATTCTATTATCCTATTATTACAATTAAAGAAAAAAAAATTAACTCATTTATTTCATTAATGGAGCTTGTGGTTGCAAGATATTTATTTCATTATTTGTTTCTTTTTAAAATACAGTTTTTAAAACTAGAATTCAGTTTTTTGCCATAAATTCCATTTTTTTCTTCACAAATTCACTGACATGTAGCATTTATTTGTTGTTAAATGCTACATGCCATTGGAATGTTCCAAGTTTTTTTCCCCATGTTTTTCCATTTGAGCTCTGTATTTAAAAAAAAAAAAGAAAGCAAAATGTTTTTAAGTGCATTTAATTTACAAATAACTTCATTACCCCGTCATTTATCCTTTAAAAGAGCTACTCTTAATTTTTTTTTTTCTCTTTACGTTTAGTGATATGGAAAAGTACACCACCAAAAAAATTTTTTTTTCTTTAATCGACTCATGTTTGAAACACAAACAAAATTATCGGCGTCTTCTGAAAGACATGTATTATTTTGGGGCACACACAAATAAAAGTACCTCCTCCTAAAGTGCACAAAAAAAAAAAAAACAAAAAAAATTCCATTTTCAAATAGCACAACACATTCCCTCTTGCTACTTTTAGATTCTATATGCGAAGTTAAGTAGATTTTCCTGTGATAAAGTATTGAAAACTAAATTGAGTTTTGGTCTCCGACAAGTATAAAAAAAAAAGAACACATTATCAACTATATCAGAACAAAAAATAATGGCACTCTCTTCTTACGCGAAAAGAAGAAGAATAAAAAATACACATAATAACAAAGAAGAACGGGGATAAAACTTCTTTCTAAGTGATAAAAAAATGTAACTCATAAAGGTATGGGAATTATAAAACTCTTGGTGCATCGTTCTTTCTGGTGCTCTATTAAATGGCGCATCGCGTAATCTTCTTTTGATAGCACAAATCTTTGGCAAAACAAACTAAAACTTTTAGAAAGCTGTTCTTTGTGCATAAAATGTACTTCTGGCAGGAAATAATGGCGCCATTTTTTTCTACTCTTTGATGCGATGTTATCGGATTGCATTTTGAAGAATTTCGAAGCTTTCTGCAAAGTGAAACATGAAAGCTTTCCGTAAGTTAAGCCATTGCTGAGAACTTAATTAACTGCACCGAAGCTATTTTTAGCTGGAAGAATAAATCAAATATTTTTCCGCGATGTGAACATTCATAAAAGAAAAGTCGAATAAATTATTAACTAAGACTTTTAATGATTATTACATTTGATTCTAGAAAAATGAATCACTGTATCGCATAACGTACTTGGATCTTATTTCATTTAACAGAGAAGTTTAATTAAATCTGTTTCATTTTTAAAAAAAAATAATTCGCACAATCCATGCATTGTTTATCACCTTTTGTGTTTCCGGTTTGAAGAGATTCACATTCTTCCAATATTTTAATATGTTTAAGTGCTTTTTTTAATTCTTATAATGTATAAAAGCAATGCTATATAATTGGACAAATTTCTATTTAAATAATAAATATTAAAATGCAGTTTGAAATTTTTCCACTTATTTAAATAAATAAAGGCTGATTAATATCTTATATCATTATTACATCATAGTTATCACATATTTATAGTAATTGTTATTGAGATAATGATATATAATTATTATTAATATTAATAATATAAAATTTGTTATTGAACATTATATTATATTATTATTTATCGGAATATTACATTGTTACTTATAGGAATTATTTCTGATTGAAGTAGGCTGAATACGGATGAAAATATGTATTTTTTGAAATGCTTCTTTCATAATGCATTTTTGAATGCAAAAAAAGGTTAAAACACAAAACATAGCTATTCACTTACAAATCATTAACTGTAATTGAATTGGTTTTTTTACATTGAATTTTTACATGTAAGATTTAATAAATATAACAATGCTGAAATTACTGAACATGATTATGTTAACAAATCAGTGAAAAATTATTTTTAAAAGTCTAAAAATCTACAGATAAGAATTTAAAGAGATAAATAATTTAATAAAAATTTAAGTACGAATTTAATTTAATATATATATATATATATATATTTATAATAAATTATATTAATATATTAATTATTATATTAATTAAATTATATTAATTTAATATATATATATTTATAATAATTTAAGAATATAATTTAATGAATTCAGTTAACATTTTTAATAATAAGATGTAAATGCCTTATAAATTATCATAATACTTATAAACTTTTATAAATTATTTGAAATTTTATATTTATTTAAATTTAATTTTTATCGTGATACTTGTAAATGTCATTATCTTATTTGCATGGTATTAATTTATCTGTATGTCATTATCATTTATCATTAGGTCATCAATCGTCATTATCTTATTTACATTGCAATAATTTATCAGTATGTCATTATCATTTATCATTAGATCATGAATCGTTATTACCTTATTTACATTGTATTAATTTGCATCTGAATCTAACTTGTATTAATCTGCATATAATTGCAATGTCTTCTCTCTTTTCTTTACTTTTGTTGTGTTCTGTGTTAGAATTTTAATATTTTTTTTTTCTTTCTAATGCAGCTAGCAAACACTTAGACAACTTGGTCTTGGATGCCTAAAGGCAAGCGCTGCACAGACGTTACTCACTTTGCACTACCCAGGGGCGCGTGTAACTTGAAGATAAGCCACGGACGCGGAGTAACAATGCCCCCGTAACGCTATACTATCCTATTAGACCGGGACCTACGGTTTAAAGTGGATTCGAACCACTACAAACACCCATGGCACCGCCGGGACTCGAACCGGAAACCTGTGGTACCGAGCGCCAGAGCGCTAGACACTCGGGCATTCAGGCCCCAGAATTTTAATATTCTTGCCTTGATTTTGGAAGATAAATAATCCTTTATTCTGCTCAAATTAAACCTGTTAAATTTGTAATAATCAGGCACCAGCATCTAATCTTTCATTGTATTAATGCGTTTCGGTATCTAATTGCAACGAATTTTTCCACGTACAAAAATAAAACAGTTAAATTTTAATAATCTGTACTAGATTATAATTTTCATTGTATTAATCTATATCGGTAACTAATTGCAACGTATTTTTTCACGTACGAAAAATAAACTGTTAAATTTGTAAAATTAAAAAATCGTTAAATTTATTAATAAAATTCGTTAAATTTGTGATATTTCAAAATTAAAACTGCTAAATTTGTAATAATCTGTACCAGCTTCTAATTTTTCATTGTATTAATTCTATATCGGTATCTAATTTGCAACGTGTTTTTTTTCACTCACTTTTTCGTTGTATGCTTCATGCATGTTTTAACACTCAAAAGACTGGCCGTAATAGATACAAAGAACACCGAAACTGACCCGGAATGCGGCCTGGTGGCCAACTGGTTAGCGCTCTGGCCATTGATATCACTGTTTCAGGTTCGAATCCTGGCGGTGGTAGCGGTGTTCGTGAAGGATTCGGAATCAATTTAAACTGTTGGTCACACTTGGAATTAATTAGATTTCTATGTGAGGAACCTTCCCACCGCACCCCAGGAAAGAGAGTCGACATCCCCCCGGTTTTCGGAACACCCCCTTATTCAGTCACACGTCAAAGCAAAGTGTCCGAAATGCATAGGGTCCTCTGACCAGAACGTATTGACAGGTGTTTCATTTATGAGATGGGCATATTGATAAATTAATACTTTCATTGCCTTAATTTACCTTTACGCAACTGTCATTATCTTACTTACATTGTATTAACCTGCATCAATAGACACAGTCCAGTCACATTAATGTGGCCACCAGTCAAAAGCCAGAATATACACTCTTGTATATTTTGGCTTTAAGTGGAGTGTGGTATTAAGTGGTATTCTTTATATACACTTCACTGCAATGGCTGGAGGTCAGGTTTAACTACTCCTATTTAAATTGAACCAGCTGTAATGGTCGCATGCAAGGAAGGAAGGGTTGTGGGTACAACACTTGATATTAATTAGATTTCTATGTGAGAAACCTTCCCGCCACACCCAGGAAAATGTCCCCTCCACCCCCCCCCTTGTCTTCGGAACCACCCCTTTATTCAGTCACATGTCAAAGCAAGGTGTCCGAAATGCATAGGGTCCTTTGACCAGAACGGATTGACAGAAGGGCTTCATTTGCCATGTAACGGTGTGTTTCATTTATAAGATGGGCTTTCTTCTTTTTTTCGTTTAAATTAATCATAGATGAGTCCGGAGAGATGGCATGTCGTGTTTCGGAAGGTTTTGAATTCATTATCTCAAAGAGAGGACGCCTTTGATGAAGTTTTGTTATTTTAACATGAAAATAACAAAACTTCATATGTAAATCATATGTGTATGTGTAAATCATGTGTGTAATCATATGTAAATCATAATTTATCTGTATGTTTATCAATATATATAGGCATGGTAGATGTTTGTGGGTCTGCTTTACTGCCTTGTACTGTGTGTGACTTTCTGGTGTCCTGGTTTTATTACAATATACCTGGTTCAGGCTTTTTATTGTGACAAAAAAAAAAATCTGTCATTTGAGGTTAAAAAAAAATTTTTAGATTTTTACAGAGAATTTCCGTGGTAAAAATTTAATTTAATGAATTAAGCTAAAATTTTCAATAATATATAGACAGATATAAATTTGTTATAAATTATCATAATATTTATAAAATTTGATAAATTATTTAAAATTTAAAATTAATTTTTATGCATGTGTCATGATATTTATATATTTATTTTCATATTTATTGTTAAATGATTAAGAATCATAAAAAGTACGGCCTATCATGAATTTAGGATAATTGTTTTTTTTAATCTGTACTACCTTATGATCTTTCATTGTATCAATTTTATCGGTATGTAATTGCAACATAGTTTTTCACGTACAAAAAATAAAACTGTTAAATTTGTAAAATTAAAAAAATTGTTAAATTTATTAATAAAATTCGTTAAATTTAATAATAAAATTCGTTAAATTGATTAATAAAATTCGTTAAATTTGTACAATCTGTAAAATTTCAAAACTGAAATTGTAAAATTTGTAATAATCTGTACCAGCATCTAATCTTTCATTGCATTAATCTATATCATCATCAAATTGTAACATGTTTCTCACTAACCTATGTCACTTTGTATGCTTTATGCATCTCCTAATACTCAAAAGACCGACCATAACAGATACCAAGAACACCGAAACTCAAAGCACCATTAGCATTTCGCTCTGCGCAATGACCCAGATGATTGTCATCACAGTTTCCCCCCACCACCGCAGCTCCGTTATCACCGCAGCTGCGAGTCATTCAAACGTCTCGCCATGTGAAATATGCCCCCGCACTCAACCACCCTGGCGCAACTTTCCGTCCATTAGCACCTAAGCCAAGAATGTGAATGGCGCTCGGAGGTCAGGCTTCAAGTACTCCGACTTAAATTGAACCAGCTGTAATGGTCACATGCAAGGAAGGTAGGGTGGTGGTGGTGGGGTACAACACTTGAAATTAATTAGATTTCCATTTGAGGAACCTTCCCACCACACCCAGGAAAATGTCCCTCTCCACCCACCCCTGCCTTCGGAACTCCTCTTATTCAGTCATATGTCAAAAGCAAGATGTGCGCAATGGATCCTTTGACCAGAACGGATTGACATCTGCCATGTAACGGTGTGTTTCATTTATGAGATGGGCTTTCTTTAAATTAATCATAGATGAGTCCGGAGAATAGAGATGGCATGTCGTGTTTCGGAAGGTTTTGACTTAATTATCTCAAAGAGATGAAGACGCCTTCCGGGAAGTTTTGCTGTTTTGCCCGGTGAATCGTATGCAGACTCCTTAACTCTATTGCAATTTAAAAAAAAAAAAAAAATGTTTTTTCGAAATTCTGGGGACTCTCTCGAACTAGAGCCACAGGTCGACAAGAAGTGAATTTGGAGTGAGTTTGGCGATCGCCAGAGGACGAAAAATAATTCAAAGTAGTAACCCTATCACAAATGCATAGTTTCATGGAAACCATAATGGTCCATCGAAATTTTGAATAGACATGGAAGGGAAGGAGTGGATTTACTTAAAAGGTGACCAAGTGTATAACGCTCTGGCCTTTGGCATCACAGGCTTCAGATTCGAATCCTGGTGGTGGCATGCATGTTGGTTAATGGTCCGGAATCCACTTTAATCTGTACGTTCAGGTCCAATTATCCCAAGTGAGCAAAAAGTACACGATATTTCATAAAAAAAAAAAGCATGAATATGAGGTACAAAAGGCAAGAGCGCTAGCTATTTGGCCATCAGTATCTTAATAACATTATATCATATCTTTATATATTATTAACATCATAACTATTCTGTTATGATGAATAATATAATATATATATAATTAGTTAATATATTATAATATTAATATAATAATAATATTAATATAATAATATTATAATATATGAATATAATAATAATATTATTATAATATTGTTATTAATAACAATAGTTATTAATAACATCATAACTATTGTTATCATCCAAACAATATTTTGTCGACCCGTAAGATTTATCACACTTTTACAAAATATACATTTGTTTTATAATGGCCAAAGTACTGAAAACTCTGAATGGTAAATGTATTAAAAAAATTAATTATGTGTGCATTCATATATTCAAAAATGAACTGTCTAAATGATGAGAAAAATTAAATTTGATTTTAAAATAATATTCTTGCGCATATAGGACAGATATTGTCTATTTTATTTATGAGTTTACGGGTATTTATATATTACATTTATAGTATTATATATTTCTTTACAATATGCGTTTAGTATCATCATTATTATTATATTATCTATATTTACATGTCATTGTGGGATCTTGGGTAATGAGAAGGCGGATTCTCTTGCCAAAAAAGGAACAACCATCACCCAAACCTTTTGTAAAGGCACCTCTTTTCACTCGATGAAACTGATGATCCGAGACTTTTTTCGGAACACTCTATCTGATAATCTATTTGAAGGCAACTCATCTAAAACCTGGTTTAACTTTATCCTAAACATCCCGGATCAGCCCAGGTTTAAAGCTGTTGCCCTTTTCAGACTCCTGACGGACCATGATTGTTTGTCCAATCATCTTTTTCGTATGAAAATATTTGCAAGCTCAAAATTCCTGCTCTGCAGTCTTGGAGAGGACATCTCACCTTCCCATCAGCCCCTGCACTTGTTTCCTCCCAGGTGTGTTACTGGGAGGAAACAAGCTATGGGCTAGACATGTCACTATGTGATTTCTTTTTTCGATTTTCGTTGTTGTTTTCATGTTCTTTGTGTTCTTTTTTCTTTTATTACTTATTGTAGCCTGCCATTGGAAATAAAAAAAAAAATATATTTACATGTAAGAATAATAGTAAACACAAAAATAATAACTCATTATGTTTCAATTTTTCACTTCAAAAAAATTTATATAACTGGTCTAAATCTAATATAAGGGATATATAACTTTTATATGTGGCCCGCTGTGTTATGGTGCATTTCCGAAGTGGCCCTTGAGATCATTTGGGTTTACCACCCCTGGTAAGATGACAAGCAGATGAAATAAATGCAACGTTATGAATGCACAGCAACCACGTAATTTACAATACGGATAACTTTGAAATCATGATAGCATTGATGATGGATCATGATAGCACTGGTGTATAGTTTTTACTCTTTATTCTGTTATTAAGTAGTTTCCAGCATTTTGACATTATATTTTTCAGTAATATAGAATTATATTTTTATTTAAATATTTTAAAAAAATTAAGAATAAGTTATTGAAGTTAAAAAGTAAATTCTGATTATTAGTGTGAAGCATAAATATAAATACTCAATTCTCCTGATAAGAAGATATAATTTTTATGTTATATTTAATATATTTTTATGTTACTTATGAATTAAAAAAAGTAAACAGACCCATATTTAAGCAATAAATATTAAAACTGACATCATTTATTTTTAACCATTTTTGTGTATGTTACTTATAATGTACTTGTTGTTAAGGTATAAATAACTCACCACTTTCAAAATATTTCATAATTATTTTATATTGTCATTGAATTTGTGTTTAAAGTATACATTTACTACCAAATGTTGGAAAAATGCCTCATTGCATTAGACCAGGAGTCTCTAAACTTTCCAGCCTTAGGGCCATACTGTTTACTCTAGTAAGTACCAAGGGCCAAAACCGTTTTAATTTTTTGCCATTATCTATAATTTCTAGATCAGTCGCAGTACGCGCTCTGAGCGAGCATACGCTTGCTAACTACAAACTACTGTCAGTGAAAAATCACAATTACATAAATCTTATTAGTAATTTTTTACAAGTAGATACCCGCGGTTTCATTCGCGTTCATTTAGCTTTTCCGTTCTGAGGGATTTTCAGGATAAAAAAATCATATGCTCTATTCAGGATATATGCATTCCAAACATCGATATATACATACATGAAATAAGGATTTTTATAGGATCATAAGGAAGGAATAAGGATTTTTATAGGATCATAAGGAAGGAATAAGGATTTTTCGACCATCTGTGTAGTGTTTAAATTTCACAACTGATAAAATCAATAAAGCCTTTCCCAAACTTTTCCATTCATCAGTGAAATTAAAATCTTATCGTTTCCTTTCTTCCATTTTTATTTTTATTCAAAATTAAAATAATAGAAAAGGAAATTTTAATTTCTTTTTCTGATGGAAAAAAAGAATAGAAAATGCAATTTGTCACAATTTTGATTAAAAAAAAAAAACCCGCCATGGAAATTACTTTCGCACCCACTAATTAACCTGTGGAAACAACTACATGTAAATAATTACATTCAAAAAGTAATGAAATACATGTTGATTAACAAATAGGAAGAAAAAAATTAATTCGCATTCGACTTTAATTTCTTCATTTTTTATTTAAATTAGAGCGGTTTTTATTCAAGAATTATTTTCCCAATTATTTCTCACCCTATAATTATTAATTTTTTTTTGTTCAAGAAATAAATATCTAATGAGATAAAAATTAATGACACGAATTTATTCAAACTGTAATATAAAAAAGAATTTCATAAAAAATGCTTGAATTGTCTGCTTCTTTTAAAAATTCTTTAAGTTAGCAGAATTTTCCTCCAGTTTGTAACGAATTGATTTTCATCAAAATGGATACATTACAAAGTTTTTTTAAAATAATAGTGTTACTCGTTTGCCTTGTAAGTATATAAATCATATAATACTGAGTAGAGTTGAAAAATAATAAGGGTTTTTCGTTACTGTTTAAAATTTTAGTTGCTACGTGTTTTTTTTAATGAAAAAATAGGGTGATATATCTACTTGGATTAAAAAAGAAAAACTTAAGATATGAACTTGGTTCTGATATTCGTCTTAAATAAATAATATAAAAAAATAAAGTCAATTCCTACTTTTATTCATTATCACTATATATTTTTCGCATATTCTGTTTCCTTGGAACTAGGGATTGCAATATCGGACCAAATGTTCAATACCGGTATTCGGTATTTTTACATCTTAATACCGGGATACCGGTTTTAATACCGGTAGTATATATTTTTAGAAAAGAAAGAAAACACAGGTGTTTTTTTTGTTTTTATTTGCCAGTTTTATTAGAAAATGTAAATACCACAAAAAAATTTGTAATTTATAAATTATAAGAGTATATAAAGATCACAAAAAAGTAAAGGAACATCTTATTTATTTAAATCACAAAAAAAAGTGTAAATATCACTATTCAATCTGTGGTACTATTAAAAATTTTTGAAAAAAAATAATACATCAATTGTACTATCATTAAGCCTGGAACGTAATTTTGTGTAAAAATTACCACCTGTCGAAAACTCTCATTCAGCATCTCGACATGGCAAACCATCTATTGCTGTCATTTTACTTATAATTTCATCCAAATTTATCTTTTTTAAAAAAAATAATCTAAAGTCCCTGAGGGCTTGGGCTTAGAAACTGCACTTAAGTTAGTACCTTCATTGCAAATATATTATTTCCCTTTAACAAATTTGTATCATGTTTCTTTTTTAAATGTGTATGGAGTCCGCTTGTACTTCAATAACTCTTGAGCATTTTTTACATTGCGCCACCCTATTCTTTTCATCATATAAATAATGAAACCAAACCGAAGTATTATCAACTGATTTTTATGTTCTTTTTAAAGTTATTCTTATTCATTATAAAGGGGGTGTTTTTATGAATTTATATATATATAATAAATCTGAAAAATATTTTGAATGATATGCAAATAACGATAACAAACTCACCAATTTAAAAAATATCGAAATATTACACACTTTCTTCACAACCACAACCTTGTTTTCACAAATAAGAATTTCTAGTCTTCAGATAAAATTTTAAATAAGAATTCATAGATAAGAATAAGAATTTCACAGATAAAATTCTAATAAATACCGAAAAACGGTATTTAAACTCTTGAATACCGGTATTACAAAATTGTACAAATGGCTCAAAATACCGGCATTCGGTATTGCAATCCCTACTTGGAACGTTTAGAAATACGGGAGAGAAAGAATAAATGATAATCACTCATTTAATGACTCATCACATCATCATATTAATAATCACCACTTATGTATTTAATAAAAATCTAATCTTAGACTTAAAGCTTATAAAATTTCCAATATTTACAGCATGAATGAAAACTTAAGACGTCATGAAAATAAATTTATTTTATGTGTTCACAAATAAATGTTTGATTTACTTATTTAAAATCCGATACTCATATGCCATTAATTCAATACCCATATTCCGCTTGTGATACCAATATTCCATCAATTCGATACCCATATTCCTTCTTGCTATACCCATATTTCATCAATTCGATAGCCATATTCCTTCCTGCTATACCCATATTTCACCAATTCGATAGCCATATTCTAGCTGGTGATACCCATATTCCATCAATTAGATACCCATGTATTCCTTCCTGCTATACCCATATTTCATCAATTCCATAGCCATATTCAGCTGGTGTTACCCATATTCCAACAATTCGATACCCATATAATCCTTCCTGCTATACCCATATTTCATCAATTCGATAGCCATATTCCATCAATTCAATACCCATATTTCATCAATTCGATGGCCATATTCCATCAATTCAATACCCATATTCCTTCCTGCTATACCCATAGTTCATCAATTCGATAGCCATATTACAGTTGGTGATACCCATATTCCATCAATTCGATACCCTTATATTCCTTCCTGCTATACCCATATTTCATCACTTCGATAGCCATATTCCAGCTGGTGATACCCATATTCCATCAATTCAATACCCATATTTCATCAATTCGATAGCCATATTACTTCATGCTATATCCATATTTCATCAATTCAATAGCCGTATTCAGCTGGTGATACCCATATTCCATCACTTCGATGCCCATATATTCCTTCCTCCTATACCCATATTTTATCAATTCGATAGCCATATTCCAGCTGGTGATACTCATATTCCATCAATTCGATACCCATATAATCCTTCCTGCTATACCCATATTTCATCACTTCGATAGCCATATTCAGCTGGTGATACCCATATTCCATCAATTCAATACCCATATTTCATCAATTCGATAGCCATATTCCAGTTGGTGATACCCATATTCCATCAATTCGATACCCATATATTCCTTCCTGCTACACCCATATTTCATCAATTCGATAGCCATATTCAGTTGGTGATACCCATATTCCATCAATTCGATACCCATATATTCCTACCTGCTATACCCATATTTCATCAATTCGATAGCCATATTCCATCAATTCAATACCCATATTCCTTCCTGCTATACACATATTTCATCAATTCAATAGCCATATTCCAGCTGGTGATACCCATATTCCATCGATTCGATACCCATATATTCCTTCCTGCGATACCCATATTTCATCAATTCGATAGCCATTCCAGCTGGTGATACCCATATTCCATCAATTCAATACCCATATTTCGTCAATTCGATAGCCATATTGCTTCCTGTTATACCCATATTCCATCCATTCGATAGCCATATTCCAGCTTGTGATACCCATATTCCATTGATTCAATACCCATATATTCCTTCCTGCGATACCCATATTTCATCAATTCGATAGCCATTCCAGCTGGTGATACCCATATTCCATCAATTCAATACCCATATTACATCAATTCAATACCCATATTCCTTCCTGCTATACCATATTTCATCAATTCGATAGCCATATTCCAGCTGGTGATACCCATATTCCATCGATTCGATACCCATATATTCCTTCCTGCTATACCCATATTTCATCAATTCGATAGCCATTCCAGCTGGTGATACCCATATTCCATCAATTCAATACCCATATTTCTTCAATTCGATAGCCATATTACTTCCTTTTATACCCATATTCCATCAATTCGATAGCCATATTACTTCATGCTATATCCATATTTCATCAATTCAATAGCCGTATTCCAGCTGGTGATACCCATATTCCATCAAATCGATACCCATATAATCCTTCCTGCTATACCCATATTTCATCAATTCTATAGCCATATTCCAGCTGGTTATACCCATATTCCATCAATTCAATGCCCATATTTCATCAATTCGATAGCCATATACCAGTTGTTGATACCCATATTCCATCAATTCGATACCCATATATTCCTTCCTGCTACACCCATATTCCATCAATTCAATACCCATATTTCATCAATTCGATAGCCATATTCCAGTTGATGATACCCATATTCCATCAATTCGATAGCCATATATTCCTTCCTGCTACACCCATATTTCATCAATTCGATAGCCATATTCCAGTTGGGGATACCCATATTCCATCAATTCGATACCCATATATTCCTTCCTGCTATACCCATATTTCATCAATTCGATAGCCATATTCCAGTTGATGATACCCATATTCCATCAATTCGATACCCATATATTCCTTCCTGCTACACCCATATTTCATCAATTCGATAGCCATATTCCAGTTGGTGATACCCATATTCCATCAATTCGATACCCCATATATTCCTTCCTGCTATACCCATATTTCATCAATTCGATAGCCATATTCCCTCAACTCAATACCCATATTCCTTCCTGCTATACCCATATTTCATCAATTCAATATCCATATTCCTGCTGGTGATACCCATATTTCATCGATTCGATACCCATATATTCCTTCCTGCGATACCCATATTTCATCAATTCGATAGCCATTCCAGCTGGTGATACCCATATTCCATCAATTCAATACCCATATTTCGTCAATTCGATAGCCAAATTACTTCCTGTTATACCCATATTCCATTAATTCGATAGCCATATTCCAGCTTGTGATACCCATATTCCATTGATTCAATACCCATATATTCCTTCCTGCGATACCCATATTTCATCAATTCGATAGCCATTCCAGCTGGTGAGACCCATATTCCATCAATTCAATACCCATATTACATCAATTCAATACCCATATTCCTTCCTGCTATACCCATATTTCATCAATTCGATAGCCATATTCCATCGATTCGATACCCATATATTCCTTCCTGCTATACCCATATTTCATCAATTCGATAGCCATTCCAGCTGGTGATACCCATATTCCATCAATTCAACACCCATATTACATCAATTCAACACCCATATTACATCAATTCAATACCCATATTCCTTTCTGCTATACCCATATTTCATCAATTCGATAGCCATATTCCAGCTGGTGATACCCATATTCCATCGATTCGATACCCATATATTCCTTTCTGCTATACCCATATTTCATCTATTCGATAGCCATTCCAGCTGGTGATACCCATATTCCATTAAATCAATACCCATATATTCCTTCCTGCTATACCCATATTTCATCAATTCGATAGCCATATTCCAGCTGGTGATACCCATGTTCCACCAATTCGATACCCATATATTCCTTCCTGCATGCCCATAATTCATCAATTCGATAGCCATATTTCATCAACTCAATACCCATATTACTTCCTGTTATACCCATATTCCATCGATTCGATACCCATATACTGCAATATTTCCCATAGCTGGTGATACCCATATTCCATCAATTCAATACCCATATTTCGTCATAGCCAACTTCTGTTATACCCATATTATCCATTCGATGAGCCATATTCCAGCTTGTGATACCCATATTCCATTGATTCAATAACCATATATTCCTTCCTGCGATACCCATATTTCATCAATTCGATTAGCCATTCCAGCTGGTGATGCCATATTCCATCAATTCAATACCCATATTACATCAATTCAATACCCATATTCCTTCCTGCTATACCCATATTTCATCGATTCGATGGCCAATTCAGCTGGTAGCCATATTCCATCGATTCGATACCCATATATTCCTTCCTGCTATACCCATATTTCATCAATTCGATAGCCATTCCAGCTGGTGATACCCATATTCCATCAATTCAACACCCATATTTCTTATTCGATCATTACTTCAATACCCATATTCCTCAGTTTGGCCATGTTGCTTCCTGCTATACCCATATTTCGTCAATTCTATAGCCATATTCCAGCTGGTTATTCCTATTCCATGTTCAATACCCATATTTCATCAATTCGATAGCCATATTCCAGTTGTTGATACCCATATTCCATCAATTCGATACCCATATATTCCTTCCTGCTACCCATATTCCATCAATTCAATACCCATATTTCATCAATTCGATAGCCATATTCAGTTGGTGAGACCCATATTCCATCAATTCGATACCCATATATTCTTCCTGCTACACCCATATTTCATCAATTCATAGCCATATTCAGTTGGTGATACCCATATTCCATCAATTCGATACCCCATATATTCCTTCCTGCTATACCCATATTTCATCAATTCGATAGCCATATTCCAGTTGGTGATACCCATATTCCATCAATTCGATACCCATATATTCCTTCCTGCTACACCCATATTTCATCAATTCGATAGGCATATTCAGTTGGTGATACCCATATTCCATCAATTCGATACCCATATATTCCTTCCTGCTATACCATATTTCATCAATTCGATAGCCATATTCAGTTGGTGATACCCATATTCCATCAATTCGATACCCATATATTCTTCCTGCTATACCCATATTTCATCAATTCGATAGAAATATTCCATCAACTCAATACCCATATTCCTTCCTGCTATACCCATATTTCATCAATTCAATATCCATATTCCTGCTGGTGATACCCATATTTCATCGATTCGATACCCATATATTCCTTCCTGCGATACCCATATTTCATCAATTCGATAGCCATTCCAGCTGGTGATGCCCATATTCCATCAATTCAAATACCCATATTTCGTCAATTCGATAGCCAAATTACTTCCTGTTATACCCATATTCCATTAATTCGATAGCCATATTCCAGCTTGTGATACCCATATTCCATTATTCAATACCCATATATTCCTTCCTGCGATACCCATATTTCATCAATTCGATAGCCATTCCAGCTGGTGAGACCCATATTCCATCAATTCAATACCCATAATACATCAATTCAATACCCATATTCGCTTTCTGCTATACCCATATTTCATCAATTCGATAGCCATATTCAGCTGGTGATGCCCATATTCCATCAGTTCAACACCCATATTACATCCAATTCAACACCCATATTACATCCAATTCAATACCCATATTCCTTTCTGCTATACCCATATTTCGTCAGTTCGATAGCCATATTCCAGCTGGTGATGCCCATATTCCATCGATTCGATACCCATATATTCCTTCCTGCGATACCCATATTTCATCAATTCGATATGCCATTCAGCTGGTGATGCCATATTCCATCAGATTCAATACCCATATTTCGTCAATTCGATAGCCAAATTGCTATATTATGCCATATTCATTAATTCGATAGCCATATTCCGGCTTGTGATACCCATATTCCATTGATTCAATACCCATATATTCCTTCTGCGATACCCATATTTCATCAGTTTCGATGGCCGTTCCGGCTGGTGAGGACCATATTCCATCAGTTCAATACCCATATTACGTAATTCAATACTTTATATTCGCTTTCTTAGCATACTTATATTTCATCAATTCGATAGCCATATTCAGCTGGTGATACCCATATTTCCATCAATTCAACACCCATATTACATCAATTCAACACCCATATTACATCAATGGCAATACGTGGCT